>JAZGLO010006706.1:30000-290000 GCA_036873155.1 Biomphalaria sudanica | reverse complement strand
GGTCGTTGTGCTGGCCACATGACACCCTGCTCGTTACCAGCTGGCCAAAGAAACAGATGACCTTAACATCATCTGCCTATAGATCGCAATGTCTGTTTGTTTTTGCATTGGGGAGAAGATCCTTGCCAGTTGACTTTCTATGTGACAAAACAGGAACGTTTTGGTCAATCTATTTACTATTTACGTCTGGAAGACTTGCGGTCGGTGTTAGTGCTCACAAATACAGCAGGTGAAACACGTCCACCAGTTTACTATAGAAGAGATACAAGAAAGTTCTTCCCATGCTATCGACTGAGTCAAAACGTTGATTTATATCAATGGAGCACTAGCAGCAGCATGAAGCCAACAAAATACGAGCAGAAGCATCATGAATTAACTGTATTTGCTGTGTATTTTGGTGATGAAACTGCACTGAGCAGATGGCTTCAGTTTGTTCATGTCGATTGTATTCAAGAAGACTTCATTGGTTTTGTCCCTGTTGTTCAAAGAGACACATTGCCTGTATCTAACTTCATTGTCAGCGAATGCGTTAAGCACATTTTAGACCTGGCAAACTGCTCGGCCAAGGTTACAGTGGCTAGCAGTCAGTCAGCACTGTGTTCATGCAAGAATTCGTTGAAAGCAGCCTTATCCCGTCTCACAGATTAAACCTTATCAATGACCTGATTAGCGTTTCAGAAATACGTTGTGCTGTTGGTGTCATCAAGAAGATTATCAGTTTCTGCCGTAACAGTCTCAAGCGTGAGCGTTGGTGCTAAATTTACCACTTTAGTGTGAGACACGATGGACTGATAAATAAGAATCCATTCGCTTTATAAGTCACAACTTTGAGAAGACTGTTTTGCATATCTTAAAATAACGTCTGTAAGTGAAACTAAACAAACTCCATATGTGTAATCAGTGCCTGCTACTCATGTGTCTCTTGTAATTGTCGTCAATTAGTCAGCTGTTCCTTAACCACTTTCCCTGATGTTGAAGTTTGTTTAATTTAACATTGTGGCCGCTCAACAGCACATCAGCAGTCACATTAATGACTTAATCAAAAACCAACTTGACCATGCTGAGGAACACTTCAGAGATGGCATCTTGAGGAAGGCGAGACTGCTGGCAAACACATTTGGTACCGGGTATTGAGTTGGTGCTGTCGAGCAATACTAATACTCGGTTCAACTTGTTATATCTTCATCCTAAAACGATGCAAGAGCTGCAACGTAAAGAAGAATATCATAACTGCACGATAAGCTCTCATTGCCATCGCAACGAGACGCAATGCATTAGTAAAGTTATTGACAGTTTTGGCAGCCACAGTCAACGTTTGCAGTTTGATCGATCTTTGGGAGACACTGGGCTCACGAATAAAGTTAACATCACTTGTTTACATGTTGTTTTTTATTTTACGAAACATGAAGCATTTAATGTACACTTAATAACGCGGAGGTATTGGGGTCGAGGGGCGTCAGTTCTTTTCTTGAATATTCTCCGCAACAAGAAAGCTGAAGCTACGACTTTGAGCCATACGTTGGCAACTTGCAGGCGGCCATGCAGGTGTACAACATTTCATGTAAATCCGTTTGGCAGTTTCAGAGATTGCTAGATGATCCTTTTAGTTGTATTTCCCATATATGAGAGAGAGACAGAGAGAAAAAGAGAGAGAGAGAGATCTTTTAATTTGCATAATAAGATTGTATAAAATCGGTAACGTTCGACCTATTTCATGAACCCTAATAGACGCCTTAGTTCACAAGCCTATTAAATATTATTTCAGATGTCTGAGATCTGTAAACCAGTTACCTTAACTAGAACACGATAGAATTAGTCTTGATGTCTTCAATGTGTTCCACCTCCGTCCCACCCACACCCGTCCTAACAGTAGGTTTTATGTGAGTAGATAACGTTTTGAACTGGCTATCTCGAATCAGTTGAAAATTATATGGATTAAAATCAAGTGGTTTTTCTTTAACTTTATCTATATTTATGTAAAAATATTTTAACCATATTTAAAACTAAAACATAACAATTAATACCAATATTAATTCTATTTATTGAACTCCACAATGTAGAGATATATAATTGCTATTTCAATGCTTACATAGGCATCGAAACTGATCACTATCTTAAATCCAAGTGTAGGGGGCCACTCACAGGAGAAGATTTGCTGTTTTTCTTAGAAACTAATGCATACATAAATAGAGTTACCACATTTTAAGCATAGCCCGTTGTAACAGGGGGGGGGGGGGAGGGCCTTAGGCTCATACAACCCTCTATTAAAGAACTAAAACAAAAGTACAGTTACAGAGTAACCAACAAAAATGAAGAAACTAAGGCAGAGTAAATCCATTATAAGTATCTTTAAACACCTAACCCCTAAAACTAGCTGACAGCCGCAGAGTGAATACATAGATAAAGTAGCCCTAATATCTAAGGATAATTTAAAAAACAACAACATTGTCTGTCTCCTTGAGTCCTAGAACGACCTATCAGGTTTATCTCGTAGACCACTTGTAATGTTACTGTGGAGGCTCTATTCTCGAGAAACATGTAATCCACATAGCGACGAAATTATTTAAAAAAATCAAAGAAATGTTTTTGGTTTATCAAAAGTAATGTTTACTATTCCAACGAGAAACACACTAAAATGTTATTTCATCTCCGTTAAGCCAATCTTACAATAATTGTAGTCTGTTTGGGACCCTTCAAGAAAACAATTAATCTAGAATAACCGCAAAAAAGATTTGTGAAATTTATAACAAAGGAATACTCACATTTGATTATAGTAACACCATTAAAATAACATTACTTTGAGTAAGAGACGCCTCAGGACAGAAAACTACTAAGTTAAGTCGCAATGATAAATAAAACACTGAACCATAATTAACAAATACAAAACAAAACCTAATTAAATATTCAGAAAGACACAAAGATAAAGGCACATTTCTTATTCCATATGCAACCCTGGCATGCTACCCTGCCTCATAGTGGCGCCCGGGTGGAAACGATCGTAAGAGGAAACGATTAGGCTAAAGGGTAGCAAAACAAGACTCCCGTGGGGGTGCTTAAGGGGGTGGAGAGCATCCTCATTGCACTGCGCGGAGTTGTAAAAAAGCTCCCACAACCTTGTCACAATCCAGGGCGCTGTTCCTCAAGTGGCCGTTACATAAATGGCGTGTCCCGCACAGTTAGCCTGGTATAGAAAAGTAAAATGGCGGGGGCCTTAGTGTACGCGGTCTCTTGCCGCGAGTCTGACACACCCGTCAGACAAAACAGTGTACACTGTTCTCATTCAGGCCGGTGATAGGAGCTCTTGTTCACTTTTGCTGGCCTAGAGTTCCAAGAGCCGAAGGCTCAACTCTACCTGACAGTTTAAGAAGAAGAAGAAGATTCCATAAGCAAAGACAAATTAGTACAAGTGCTCCCGCCTCCCTAGTGCCATTAGAACATGGAATGGGTTGCCTGAATCAGCCAGGAAATCCAACGACTTAGTAGATCAACATCCATGACTAGACTGACACGTGGCTACCGTAGGACGTAATTTCTTCTCTTTTGAACTAACGTGTGTCATTACTTGGATAATTTAGATCATAGCAAAGGAGGAGGGGGGAGGCATTTTGAGGTGAATACACTCCTCTAACAACAAGAAGAACTAAAGCCATGAGGTGAATACACTCCTCTAACAACAAGAAGAACTAAAGCCATGAGGTGAATACACTCCTCTAACAACAAGAAGAACTAAAGCCATGAGGTGAATACACTCCTCTAACAACAAGAAGAACTAAAGCCATGAGGTGAATACACTCCTCTAACAACAAGAAAAACTAAAGCCATGAGGTGAATACACTCCTCTAACAACAAGAAGAACTAAAGCCATGAGGTGAATACACTCCTCTAACAACAAGAAAAACTAAAGCCATGAGGTGAATACACTCCTCTAACAACAAGAAGAACTAAAGCCATGAGGTGAATACACTCCTCTAACAACAAGAAGAACTAAAGCCATGAGGTGAATACACTCCTCTAACAACAAGAAAAACTAAAGCCATGAGGTGAATACACTCCTCTAACAACAAGAAGAACTAAAGCCATGAGGTGAATACACTCCTCTAACAATAAGAAGAACTAAAGCCAAACTACAGTCACCAAAGTCTACGTGTAGTCCAAGGGAAGAAGGGACAGTGAGAGAAATAGAGCGGAATATGTTACATTCAGAGTCACTGAACTCGACATTCTAAAATCTCCTAACTATGCCATTTAGTTAATTGAACTAATACCGACTCCAGTAGGACTACAGCAAATAGAGCCACTGTATTGACTGTAAAACTGTGTTCAATTGACCTCTATAGTATAGATAATCTAAACGCTAATGGAAGCGGTCAGTTGTGTACTTGATTACCGAGATAAAACATCGATTTCTGTACTCACAGATGTTCGAACTATGAAAGTTGACCAGAATACTTTTTTAATTAAAAAAACAACAACATCTACTCACTAATTTGCCACATCAAATATTAATTCAAGAGCCCGTGTTGAATAAATTCCAGAATCGTATTCAGATTATCGAATTTATTATGGAATTTATAATTGAATTTATAATTGAGTTTCGAGTTTGGTGTGGAATTCTGGGAAACGAGGTGTTGATTGGTACGTTCGTTAGGCTATAACTCGATACTGCTAATCCAACCTACCCAGTAGGAGTATTTCGTAACTAACACACATCTATTTTCGGAATCGGATTTTTTTAAAAATATGACTAATAACTATTAGTTATCCTTTGATGTTTCCGCTGTACAGAAGATATATATATATATATATATATATATATATTATATATATATATATATATATATATACATATATATATATATATAATAGCCTTGTAATAAGTGATAATAGGAAGATGTATTTAAAGAATTGCCATTGCAACAAAAATAAAGTGAAATAAAAGTTAGTGTCCTAGATTTGATTCTTGACTTTCATCATGTAAAAATTGCTTTATAAAAAATCTTATCTTAATCTTATATAATACAGACGTTACTTCAAAAAAGAAGATGATTACGTCCTACGCGTCATGCATTTAGTCATGCATATTAACCAATGACTTAAATTCTGCCAAGTCACTGGTTTTTCTGGCTAGCTCAGGCAACCCATTCCATGCTCTAATAGCACTAGGGAAGAAGGAGTATTTCTACAAATTTGTCCTAGCATATGGGACGAGGAATGTGCCTTTATTTGTGTGTCTTTCAGAGTATTTTATTAAATTTTGTTTTTGTATTTGAAGATTATGGTTCAGTGTTTTATGTATAATTGCTACTTTACTTTTGAGTCTTCTGTCCTGAAGGCTTTCTAAATTTAGTGATTTTACTAATGGTGTTACCCTAGTCAAATGTGAATATTCGTTTGTTATGAATCTCACTGCTCTATTTTGTGTTTGTTACAGTTTCTTAATGTTTTCTTGAGTTGAGGGGTCCCACAAGGTGGATGCATATTCTATTATTGGCCTAACCAAGGTTAAATAACATTTTAGTTTTATGTTCTTATTTGATTTATAGAAATTTCTTTTAATAAACCCTAATGCTTTGTTGGATTTTTTTATAGTTTCATCAATATGTGGATTCCATGACAGTTTTTCATTTATTATAACACCTTGGTATTTTGAGTTTTTAGTCTGTGTTACTGGTTTGCCATGAATAAGATAAGTGGAATTAATTTGTTTAAGTTTTTTTGTTACTCTTAACAACTGATATTTTAATGGGTGGAAAGACATGCTCCAATTTGATTCCCATTTCTGTAATTCATCTAATTCTCTTTGTAAAATAACTGTGTCTTGTTTTTATTGTTCTATATATTATGCGATCGTCTGCAAATAATCTGACTTTTGTTCCTGAACTAATGCAATTTGGTAAATCATTTATGTAAATTAAAAATAGTAGTGGACCCAAGACTGTTCCTTGAGGTACACCTGAGTTTACTGTTATTGGTGTTGATTTAGAGCCATTTATTATTACAGTTTGTTCTCTCCCTATCAGAAAATCTTTAATCCACTGATGCAGTGGACCGTTAATGCCGAAATAGAGAATGACTTTTCGGATGCGATTTTCGTCCATGTTTAGTTGGCAACAGTAATCGTTCAATATGGTGGGCTTTAGGGAACAACTTAGAGATGAACACAGGGGCGGACTGGCTATATGGGCAAACGGGCAAATGGCCGGTGGGCCGGTACCAAATGGGCCGGTCTGGTAGCGACCAAAGAAAAACAAAATTCAATGCAGACAACTTAAAAACAAAGTGACAGAATCAAGACACAAAGGCCCGAATACGTTTTCTTGTGTTTTTTTTAATATTCTTATTACAATTAATTTTGTTTGAAATTCAACAAGAATATCAAAAACAAAATACATTTTACACTGTACGTATTATCATTTCCAAAACGTTAGACCGTACTTTCTGCTATGCACGAGCGGCATGGACTGCTTTGATGTCTTCGAGGTTGTGTTTGGCCTCATCATTTTGCTGGTCGGCATGGGCCTTTGATGGCACTCCCATTTTTTTTTGCTCCTTCCCTCCCCCGACTTTTAATGGTACCAATGAAACTAACCAAAAAGAGGGATGAGAGAGGTTAAGTTAGAAAACATTGATATAACGCAGCAAAAAAAAAATAATTAAAAATAAAAAAAAAAGATTGCGCGACAATTAGCTATTAACAATACTTAATAGAAATTAACTTTAACTCATACACACAGCCGCGAAATTGCAAACCACCCAACTTATTCACAGCTCAATATGGGTATAAAGCTCTACTTTCTGCGATTTGAAAAGAAAAGCAAGTTTCATTTTGTTTATTTTTAATAACATAGATCTAAAAATACTACACTTAAGGCTTTAAAAATTTATTTAATAAATCTAGATCTAAATCCATTTCTATACTATTATAATTAAAGGCAAACTTATGCTTATTATGAAGTCATTAATGATGAAAATTATTACAATAATTACAATAATTTATATAGCGCTGTCACATCCTATATTTAATGAAAATTTAAATAATGGGTCATGATATATTCATATACAAATCGCGTTTTTGAGAATGTACTAGGAGGAAGCAAGAGCTTTTCATATTAAGTAAGTGCCTCTCTAACCGTTCTGCTTTCTCTTATCTTTTAATGGAATGGGTTGCCTGAGTCAGCCAGGAAAACCAATGATTTAGCATATATTAAGTCACAGATCAACAATTCAACATGCATGACTAGATTGACACATGAAATGCGTAAGTAATACCAAAAAAGCTTCAAACTCATTAGGCCTCCATTGTATTGTTTATAGTTTTCAGACTACATAGGCTATATGTATAAATAGAATACATTATGTAATCCAACGAATGCATACATCCAGTTTTAGATGCGTTATCAAACTTTATATATATATATATTTTGTAGAGAATTAGGCTTACACCTATAATATAACACATGGGCGTAGCCGGGAGGGGAGGGTCTTCAAACCATCACTTGCCTCAGACCTCATTGTCTGAAAGAGAAACTTTACTTATTGCTCCAGTGCAGCAAACTTAAAGCAAACTACAGTTTCCAAATTTCATGAGCGTAGCCAAAAGGGGTTTTGTGGTTTCCCTTCCCCCTCCAATACAAAAAATAAAGCATTTCACCATTTTCTACCAGTCGCTAGACTCCATTGAATAGCAGAATTGGGTTTTGAATTTTTTTTAGCGGAAGAGTAGCAGGCTAATTGCACTGTAGATACCTAAGAATATGTTTTTTTAAAGCTTAAAATAACGGAAATAGTGGTTTGTTCCGGCTTCGCCGGGACTTTCTAGCTGCCCTTTGGCGGTGTGTACTGTCTTTCCCCTAAGAGAGTATAAAAAACGTTTGAAAGAATGAAAGATCAGAATTTAATGAAGATTAATTACATATACACACACACTAATATATATATATATATATATAAATTGCGGAGTGGGGTAAAAATCCCCCAACTGAAAATATATGACATGCCATTAGTGGGCCGGCTTATATAGTAATGCCCGGGCCAATTTTGATACCCAGTCCGCCACTGGATGAACAGCTTAGAGATGAACAGCATAGAGACGAACAGCTTAGAGACGAACAGCGAACAGATCTTCTGTCAACTCAACCATTTTCAAAAGGGGAAAACAGTTAACGACCGGCTCAGGCGTTAACATTCACTGGCGCAGAGACAACGTCTGGCAATAGCTGGTGTGCCATACAGACAGTCGGATAAGTTGAAGACGCAAGTATTTCGGACCCCAACAAAAGTTGATGCCAAATACTGGCGCAGACGATGATAGAAAAAGGACCTTCCCCCCATGTCATCGCAACTCTTATTATGCGTAATTCATTTTGTCAGAGACATGTCCCGAAAACCTCATGCGACGCTCTGTCACAACTTTACTAAGGGCTCGACTTCCAGTTCGGCAAAGGATTTCCTTGATTGAGACCCGGTCGCTATAACTGACTCCTAAAATCCGTCCTAGCCATCTTTGTTGAGCCACATTTAGTCTTTTTTCAATTTCGGCAGATGACTATTCACTGCACTTTATTAGTGGAGCCCCGCCACTGGTAGAATACTATTACCTCTCTTGGCCACGCTCTTGGCATTAGGTGACTGTAGTTTGCTACAGATTTTATATCAAAAAGGAAAGTGTTATCGTCAAAATCATCTGTTGGGGGGTTTTAAACTAAAAAAAACAAATTCAAAACCCCCGAAGCTACGCTCATAGAATTTAGTGACTCTAGTTTGTTGTAGAATAATATGGAAGAGAGGTTTTCAACCTCAAAACTCTCTGTAGGGCATTAGCGGATCCAGAACTTTGGAGTGGGGGGCGATTTTTTTCCACACCTTAACCCTAACGACCAGTAAACCCTAACCCTATGCACAAACGTGCGTACAGCACACACACATACACACACACACATACACACACACACACATATATATATATATATATGAGAATTAAAAAAAGCAGCATTTCTCAACCTTCGGCGAAGCCCCGACGCCAAAAGCGTTTTCTTGCATTCTTCACTGCAGAAACGCATTCTCCTGACAAGTACAGCGAATTATTTATCAATGGAGTTCGGGGCGAAGCCCCCACGCCAAAAGCGTTTTTCTTGCATTCTTCACTGGAGAAACGCATTCTCCTGACCTAAAGCTCATTATTCATACTATTAAAAAAGGACCTTTTGAATAATGTTCCAATATGAATTTATATACCCTAAATACATTGCAAATAAAACCGATTTGTTCCTTGAAAAGATAAGATCCCCCACATAGTTAGATTTTGGTTTTGAGGATCGCCGCCGAAAAAAAAATATTCGATAAATAGTATTCAAGAAAATTAAAGAATAAATTGTGAGTTATGGTCCCAAATTTATTTAACTAGAAAAATATCAGATTGAGTAAAGGTTGGGAAAAGGCGACTATGTAAGCATTATTTGAGTTTAGAACTCATCTCAATCACGATTCTTATACTTAAAAATTTCGTTTGAATTCTAACTTTTCCAATGCAAAGTCTTTCTTAAAATAATTATGATAAATTCATGTGAAATTACATCAAACTCTGTCTGGAAATGGGAGGGGCGGTAGAGTGAAAACGATCAATCCTCGCTCCTTTAATAATTTCTGCTAAAGATTGCATTTGGCATTAAAGAATAGTGGGGTGAGGCGACTCGATATAAGAATTGAATTTATAGTATATATAAATTATATTAGTGACAGATATTTTTAATTTTGTAATTTCTTAACTGTAATACTAAAAGAAAAAGTATTGATTTGTCCGATAGGGGAATGGCGATTGCATGTATTGCCCCTCCCACCCGGTACAACCCTTTTCATTTAAATTTACTAATGATACAATTTGAGATTAGAGTGTGGTACGACATAATATACAATGGGTCGCATATCAATTCGTAGTTTATATAATATAGATATTTAACTAATTTTGTTCACAAACTATGATTCTCCACAAAAAAAGAAACGGCCCCCCAGCACTTAGAGGGCTAGAGTGGAGAGGGCAGTACATGCAATCGCTCTCCCCCCAACCCACCGAATCGGACAAAATACCAGAAAGGGAGCGACATAATATAAAAATTGTATATTAATTCGACTAATTTTGTTCACAAACTATGATTTCTCCATAAAAACGGACCGCCCGACCCCCACTAAAAGGGTTTAGGTGGGAATGGCAGTAGTGGTATTCCCCCCCCCCCCATCAATCGGCAAACAGGGAACGACATAATATAAAGATCGGTTAAAATATCAATAACAAGTTTTAATCGTATCGATATTTAATTGATTCTGTTAGCAAGCTGTGATTTCTACAAATAAATTGGACCGCCCCCCCCACTCGAAAGTGTATGGCGGGGGGCGGCAATGATACTATCACCCCCTCCCGACCCCACCAAATCGGCCAAGATACTGGGGGGGGGGGCGAAATAATCTAAAAATAGGTTGAAATATAAATACCTAGTATATATTTTAACATAAGTAATAAATTCGTATACAAATTGTGTAAATTCTATGATAAAATTCGCGGGGGGGGGGGGGGGGGGGTCGGCCGAGTGGGGGGGGGGGGGGACGATCGCCCCTACCGCCCCCCCCCCCTGGATCTGCCAGTGCTGTAGGGTGATTTTAAACTAAAAACCACCGTTAACTCAAAACCCCCCTTGGCTTGGCTAGGCTCATAAAATTGTTAGTGTGTAATTTGTTGTTGTTTTTTTGTATAGCATCAAACTACGCTGAAAGGGGTGGTGGTAAACTCAAACCCCCTTTATGTATGCTGATAGCATTTTGAGTGTGTACTTTGCTTTTATATATATATATATATATATATATTGAAGGGATATTTTTTGGCTTCAAACCCAGCTGAAGGGGACTTAGACTCAAAACCCCTTATGCTTCGCTCCTAGAATTTTGAGTAACTGGCATTTGTTTTTTATACGCTCATAGCATTTTGAGTGCGTAATATGCGTTTTTGTTTTTCTGTATTGAACAGGTATTTTTGTTTGTTTTGTTTGTTAAATGTTTTACATATTTCGGATGTTCCTTCAGAGTTGAAGATAGTTTACTTCCTAGTCCAAACCTCCCGCAGGACGACGGGGGATGGGAGCGGGCAGGGTTTGAACCCTCGACCGTCGATAAATTCGAACGACAGTCCAGTGCGCAAACCGCACAACCAGGCAGCCATCCATTTTTGAGCTTCAAACGCCGCTGAAGGGGATTTTTAAACTCAAAACCCTTTTGGCGATGTTCATACAATCTGGTTACTGAAAAATGAATAGTCATATATTGAAGAGTGGGTTTTATCGTTAATTTCGGAGGAGGTTTTAAAATCAAAATCTACCTTAGCTTTACTCTTGGAATTTGGGGATTGTCGTTTGCACTATTTTTTTTTGTTTTGTTTTATAGAAGAGAGGGAGGGGTAGGGGGTTTTAAACTCCCCCTTGGCTGCATTTGGACAAGTGATGGTTTAATATTAAAATCTCACCCAAAATAAACTAAATCAAAGCAAAATATCAGTCACTAAACTCTCCCCCCCCCCGCGCGGGGATTTCATTTCGGAAAGGGGGGTTAATTCCCCCCTGGCTACGCCCATGCAGTAGGTCATGAACAAATATTTTTTTCATAGAAATTTGTCAGTAGGTCATGGCCTATTACTTTCAGAAGTGAATCAATAGATTATGGGCATTTTTTTTTTACATAATTGTGTCAGTAGATAGTGAACATAAAATATGAAGTTTGGCCTCGACTTTATATACATACATTTAGTTAGAAGTTATAAACGAAGGATTAATGTATAGTGAAGTAGATCACATACATATTTTCTTTAGAAAAGTAATTCTGTTGGCTGTAATCAATAAATTGCCCTGCCTTTAAAAAGTAAATATCTAATAAGCAAAGACGGAATATCATTGAATATATATATCTGAAGTATTTCACACGACAGAACTCATATTTATACTGTTAATATAGGCCAGTGGAGAACAATTCGTTTTACACTTAAGAAAATGTCTGATAAGCAAAGATAGAATATCATTGAATAAATATCATGGGACGTTCTGATATTACGTAACAGCTAAAAAAGGGGGGGGGGTATACAAATTTGTTACGATTTGTTACAAGATTTGTTACGTAGCAAAAAAAATTTTATAAAATAAAAAAAAAAATTAGATCATGTTGTCATTTTAACTCTCGTGTTTATGTTTGTTATGTAATCACAGCGCATTGAGACCTACATTTTGTTTTGTTAACAGCGCTTTATAGATTTCAATTATTATTCTTAACAGATATAGTGGTCCCTTAGTCTTTGGCGGCTCCGACTTTCACTTACCACGGTGTTGTGAAAGGATTTCAATGTGCGTGTGTTGGTCGTGGGGTATGAGTGTCATCCTTAAGTTACACCCTTGTCCTGTACCTCCCCAGTGGTTGAACGGGTCAGCCTAGCGGGAGTAACGTTAGGTCAGGACTGTAGAACGACACTTGAACCACTCGGTTGAACGTAGTGAATAAAGTGCCGCAGATTGATAGAGCATTCAGAGTTTCTTACTTTGATTAGTTGTTTGTTGTTCAATAACATTTAGAAAGTCATCACAAACAGATTTTCAACAAAAAAAAAAAATACCCCAGTTTTTTTTTAACACCACGGGTTTTCTGACGGGTTATTCGGCGGCCACCCGATGTATATGTACACTAATGGGGGGGGGGGGGGAAATCGAATACTTCACGAAGTGCCGATAGAAGTCGAGACTTTTCCCATCATTTCTATAGATACCGTGATAAAAAATGTCATTTGAGACATCGATAATGAACAAATAAGTCTGTTAAAAAAATTCGAATTATCTTGTTATGTTACGCTACGGGGAAAGGGGGGGGGTTGAGAAAATGTGACACTTTGTGACAAGGGGGAAGTTAAGCGATTTTGTGACGTCACAAATTTAAAATTCAGGGAAAAACACACAAAAAAAATATTTTTTTAATCTTCAAAAAAAAAAGTTCACATCCCAGCATCCAACAAGACACGAGCACAGAAAATTCACATCCCAGCATCCAACAAGACACGAGCACAGAAAGTTTACATCCCAGCATCCAACAAGACACGAGCACAGAAAGTTCACATCCCACCATCCAACAAGACACGAGCACAAAAAGTTCACATCCCAGCATCCAACAAGACACGAGCACAGAAAGTTCACATCCAAGCATCCAACAAGACACAAGCACAGAAAGTTCACATCCCAGCATCCAACATGACACGAGCACAGAAAGTTCACATCCAAGCATCCAACAAGACACGAGCACAGAAAGTTCACATCCCAGCATCCAACAAGACACGAGCACAGAAAGTTCACATCCCAGCATCCAACAAGACACGAGCACAGAAAGTTCACATCCCAGCATCCAACAAGACACGAGCACAGAAAGTTCACATCCCAGCATCCAACAAAACACGAGCACAGAAAGTTCACATCCCAGCATCCAACAAGACACGAGCACAGAAAGTTCACATCCCAGCATCCAACAAGACACGAGCACAGAAAGTTCACATCCCAGCATCCAACAAGACACGAGCACAGAAAGTTCACATCCCAGCATCCAACAAGACACGAGCACAGAAAGTTCACATTCCAGCATCCAACAAGACACGAGCACAGAAAGTTCACATCCCAGCATCCAACAAAACACGAGCACAGAAAGTTCACATCCCAGCATCCAACAAAACACCAACACCAAAAGTTCACATCCCAGCATCCAACAAAACACGAGCACAGAAAGTTCACATCCCAGCATCAAACAAAACACGAGCACAGAAAGTTCACATCCCAGCATCCAACAAAACACAAGCACAGAAAGTTCACATCCCAGCATCCAACAAGACACGAGCACAAAAAGCCAAAAGAATTATTCAAAAAAAGACAACGAAGTCCTTGTAGTTTTGGGACACGCAGGTGAGGAGAGTCTGGAATGGAGAGATGAAGAAAAAAAATTGATGAAAAATAAATAATTTGAAATAAATAATTTGAAATAAATAATTTGAAATAAATAATTTTGTAAATTTTTGACGTGACGCAGAGATGGGGGGGGGGGGGGTCTGAGAATTTGTGATTTTTGTGACAAGGGGGGAGGGGTGTCAAAATAGGTCATTTTTGCGTGACGTCATTTACGAACGATCCCTACGATTTGTTAGTATGGGTGGAGGCTTTGTAAAAAAAAACAACGTCATTTGATGTTACTTAATCTCCAAACGTTTCTCAGAATTATTTCACGCGCTAGAAATTTTATTTTTACTGTTTATATAGGCCAGTGGCGAATAATTTGTTTTCTATTACAAAACAACAAAAAGCCGACGAGAAGCTTGCGTGCTAGTGACGTCATAAAGCCTGCGTCAGCTGCTTACCTTAAACGTTTGCCCAATGAAACATAAAAAAATACAACAAAATTGATCACACCAGCGATTTATAAACACACACACACACGCCCACACAAATACGCGTTCTTAAAGAGAAACGAACACAGATAACCTAGTCTCTTTGTGTATATATCTATCTACTAACAAACGTCAGAGCTGCATGAGAATGTGGCTATGCGAGAGCTAGCAAGGGAGGCCAAGGGAAACAATTGGAGAACATAGTAATAATTGACGCCCTCGTGACAACAAGCTTTAGATGCAACCAATATGACTCATACATACATTGTAAGGCCATAGAAGAACTACTACTAAATAGGCCGTAAAGGTCTGGTCAAAAATGTGTTTTAATAATACTGTACTCAAACTTTCTATGCAGATATAACATAGAAATAGTATTCAGAATCTATATCACTCTTCCACTGTCTTAATCGATAATCAATTGAAACGTAATTAGCTTAAGTCAACTTTATATTACGACACTTCAAATGTTTGTTTCTCAAGAAGTGTATAGTATTGCTTTTGCAATGACTTTATAAGATTGTGTTCTGGGCCATTTGAAACTGTTTTTTTGGCCCTTTGATAAACTGATTTGGCCCTTTGATAAACTGATTTGGCCCTTTGATAAACTGATTTGGCCCTTTGATAAACTGATTTGGCCCTTTGATAAACTGATTTGGCCCTTTGATAAACTGTGATTTTGGTGTGATTATACTTTCACTGAACAAACCAAAATTTAGCAGTAGGTTTTATAACTGTGTCTGTCATAATAAGAAGGTAAAACTACAGCCTGGTTTATAGGGAAATATAAGTGAGTAATGAAGCATATGCAACTGAAATAGAGAACAAGACATGTCTTCATTTCAACAGAGGGTCTGATATTACAGCTTGCAATATATCTTCCTACTTCATGTAAGACATAGACTATAGAAGACTGGGCGGGTTTCTTGGCGTGTACAGGACTCCCAAACTATGACAATTACACTTGTTAAAAGCTTTGTATTTCTTATTACATCCTACAAATGCTCGTCCCGCTCCCAAATACATTTTTTGCCATAGAATTCGATTATCAATATCACTTATTACCCACTACACACGCACAAACTCACACGCACATTACGCAGTAGAAAATAGTCCTGCATACAGCATGAATATCCTACGACTTCTCAGCTTTGTATCAAAATATTGAAAAGACTCATCTTAGGATCGAGGTTATAAATTCCGTTTCAACTTTTGTGTGGATCTAATTATTACAATGATAAATTGTGCAACCAAAAAACGTATTAAATGTTTATTTTGAGAGCGATGAGAGGAGATCTTGAACCTCCTATATAGTGAAAGTCTACAGATTGAGCTATCCGAATGTTTATTTTTAGCGCGATGAGAGGAGATCTTGAACCTCCTATATAGTGAAAGTCTACAGATTGAGCAATCCGAATGTTTATTTTTAGCGCGATGAGAGGAGATCTTGAACCTCCTATATAGTGAAAGTCTACAGATTGAGCAATCCGAATGTTTATTTTTAGCGCGATTAGAGGAGATCTTGAACCTCCTATATAGTGAAAGTCTACAGATTGAGCAATCCGAATGTTTATTTTTAGCGCGATGAGAGGAGATCTTGAACCTCCTATATAGTGAAAGTCTACAGATTGAGCAATCCGAATGTTTATTTTTAGCGCGATTAGAGGAGATCTTGAACCTCCTATATAGTGAAAGTCTACAGATTGAGCAATCCGAATGTTTATTTTTAGCGCGATTAGAGAAGATCTTGAACCTCCTATATAGTGAAAGTCTACAGATTGAGCTATCCGAATGTTTATTTTTAGCGCGATTAGAGAAGATCTTGAACCTCCTATATAGTGAAAGTCTACAGATTGAGCTATCCGAATGCTATTAATTGTAGACGAAACTTACGTATGGAAAGTAAAGTGTTAAAAAAGTAAGCATAATTTTGTACTTTTTAATAGGTCTAATAAAAAAAGGTTTACATCTAGATGAATATGCCTCATACTTTCTGTGAGAATTTGTTGGAATTTTTAGTTGTTAGATCTATAACACATGTCCATCTAATTCTAATCTTTTATTATACATTACAGACATTCCTTGTAACAGGAGATAATCCTAATAAAATAGTACTTCAGTTGACAAAGACTTTTTGTCTAGGTCTACATAATCAAAAAAAAAAAGATTAAATGTAAAGACCGAGAAGTTGGAGTGAACAGGAACTGCTAGTAATGTATCATGTCGTCTTTTAAAAACCTATTGGGTCGAAATTGCGAATAAAGAATCATATGTATCTGTTAAATTTAACCGCCACGGTTTTTTCGGTCATGAAAATATCTTAATTGTCCTAGATCCAGGGTCAGATGTCAAAGTTACATTTTTCGTACTGTTTCGTCCACGGCAAGTGGGAGAATCAGTGATAGGTGTGTCCGTGAATAAGTGATAGGTGTGTCAGTGAATCAGTGATAGGTGTGTCCGTGAATCAGTAATAGGTGTATCAGTGATAGACCTGTCAGTGAATCAGTGATAGGTGTGACAGTGAATCAGTGATAGGTGTGTTAGTGAATCAGTGATAGGTGAGTCAGTGAATCAGTGATAGGTGTGTCAGTGAACTAGAGATAGGTGAGTCATTGAATCAGGCCCCCCCCCCCCACCGAGTGGAAATAGTTACATGTTTATTTTACCCGATAGACTTGTTCCTCGTGTCATAGAACGGCCAGCACTACAACGCACGACTCCTACCACAAACACGGCCAGCACTACTACAACGCACGACTCCTACCACAAACACGGCCAGCACTACAACGCACGACTCCTACCACAAACACGGCCAGCACTACAACGCACGACTCCTACCACAAACACGGCCAGCACTACTACAACGCACGACTCCTACCACAAACACGACCAGCACTACAACGCACGACTTCTCTACCACAAACACGGCCAGCACTACAACGCACGACTCCTCTACCACAAACACGGCCAGCACTACAACGAACGACTCCTCTACCACAAACAAGACCAGCACTACAACGCACGACTCCTCTACCACAAACACGGCCAGCACTACAACGCACGACTCCTCTACCACAAACACGGCCAGCACTACAACGCACGACTCCTCTACCACAAACACGGCCAGCACTACAACGCACGACTCCTCTACCACAAACACGGCCAGCACTACAACGCACGACTCCTCTACCACAAACACGGCCAGCACTACTACAACGCACGACTCCTACCACAAACACGGCCAGCACTACTACAACGCACGACTCCTACCACAAACATGGCCAGCACTACAACGCACACCGCCTGTACCACCACAAACACAAAAGTTTCTTGCCCTCAAAGTTTAATGTCCCTCTTCATACGTCCTCCATCGAACGCAACACGAGCAGCTAGTTTAGTCTATGCACAAACACTTCTCTGCTTGTAGTCCTGAAGACAAAAACAAACATTCTCTTCTCTGTATAACAACGTCCTCAAACACTACACGCAATATGTTTGTATACCTCTGACTCATTCAAACACTTTAACGTCCTCAAACACTACACGCAATATGTTTGTATACCTCTGACTCATTCAAACACTTTAACGTCCTCAAACACTACACGCAATATGTTTGTGTACCTCTGACTCATTCAAATATTTTAACGTCCTCAAACACTACACGCAATATGTTTGTATACCTCTGACTCATTCAAACATTTTAACGTCCTCAAACACTACACGCAATATGTTTGTGTACCTCTCACTCAATCAAATATTTTTGGCCCTTGTAGCTTTCAATGGAACGGCTACCGCTATACACAAACAAACAGATCACACACTTTTTAAGTCGTTGAATTCCAGAGCGCAAAACTTGACACCATATGGTTAGTTTGACTTGAATTCTTGATTTTGTGGTTGATTTTATTGTTCAGTGGGACAGCTAGAATTACAATCATATCCCAGCACATTTCATGTAGCTTTATTGGAACCCCCTTATTTCTACAGTGTTTTCCACACTAAAAAAAAGGTTAGAGTAAATGAGAACAGTGTATGACGTCATAAATAATATATTTATATGTATATATAGTCCATTTCCATTAGCACTGAAATATATAGGTCACAGCTAGACACTCAAATATATAGGTCACAGCTAGACACTCAAATATATAGGTCACAGCTAGACACTCAAATATATAGGTCACAGCTAGACACTCAAATATATAGGTCACAGCTAGACACTCAAATATATAGGTCACAGCTAGACACTCAAATATATAGGTCACAGCTAGACACTCAAATATATAGGTCACAGCTAGACACTCAAATATATAGGTCACAGCTAGACACTCAAATATATAGGTCACAGCTAGACACTCAAATAGCCATGAAAGGAAAGGTCAGCTAATTGCATGTCACCACAGTGTCAACTGATAGTCATCGTAATGTCTCTAGAAGGTAATGTCCTGGAACCAGTTCGATCCAGTCACTGTGAATGATTTGTCACGCCGAGAGGGTAAGAATGATCATCACCCCCAACCCTTTTTAAATTTTGTTTTGTTTTGACTTCACTCAATAGCTCAAGCTTTTAAGCTCAAAATATACACTTTGACAAAAAAGTTATTTAGAAATAATAAAAATGGATTTCAATATGTATTTAATAATCAAATGTTAATTTTAATTCACACAGGCAAGATACACACAAATGACTATATTGTCAGATCTATTAGTATACCCAAGGGCGGATTTAGCGAAGGGCAGGCGGGGCCACTGTCCCGGAAGGAACCTTCATAACAGAGATGTCTGCGAAATCATATCGAGGAAACAAAAAGTTCACAAAGTACCATTCAGTTGCTCGCTAATTTAATTTGTAATACATTTAGAATTGACTTTAACAAATTACTCTTTTCTTGTTGAAATAATTTTATTTGACTGACTGAACGAAAAAAAAAATTTTTTTTCAGAATATAATAAGGGGTCTTTGCTCCTGCCGTGCCCTCGGGGCCTCTAGACCTCCTAATCCGTCTCTGAGTGTACCGACACTATTAAATCAATATTAACAATGAATAGTCTTGTTCATCAGTGGTTCGTTTTTCTTGTTGAGAAATAGACACACATATATTACTAATTCGAGCTTCTGTTGATATACATACATATATGGCAATTTAGATTCTGCTTATCCTCTAGGATAGAGAGAAGTGAAGACATTTAGTAAACAAAGGTTGCTCTTTAGTTGGTTTCAAATCGAGATCAATCAATACAATGAGACATCTATACTCTTGGGCGAAACTATTTTAAAAAATTAGAATTGCATTTGAGACAAGCAGAGTCCCTTAAGCATTAGTTTTAAAGCATTTTGATTCTCTCTCTCTTTCTTTATTTTTCTTTCTGTATCCATCATTCTCTCTCTCTCTCTCTCTCTCTCTCTCCCTCTCTCTTTCTGTTCAATTTGGTTTTAACAGACCAATTAGATTGATATAAATATTCGGGCTGCCGTGTCCATGCTGACCTGGTCGCCTTGTTATTGCTGTTACAGAATCGGAGATCCCTAGTGGCGCCCTGGTCATGCTTCTGTCATTTCGCCTAATTTCCCTTCACCAGTTTCAATAATTGTTTGTATTTTAGTGTTCGCTATTACATACCTACATATATCATTCTTAAATACTATTCATAAATACAATTCACAAAAACAGTTCGAATCTATTTATTTACTTACCCCAGAAACAAAGTGATGAACTGATCGTCTCCTCCACCATACAGATTATAATTCCAAAATATTTATTTGTAACTGTCCTCAATAATTATACTGTCCTGTCCAAGACAGAAACTGGGCTGTGTCTGATATATCCAGTTTATTCCAGATATCCGTGTGTAAGAATTCTCTTTCGGAAAGCAAACAAGACGTGCGTTGTTTTCTTTTTTAAACTATTTAACCTATTGACCACCAAACACACATTTCTGAAGTTAAAGAATCTTTTTGTGTATTACTGAAGTTGCAGTCCAATGCTTAAAAGACAAAAAAAATGATTTATAAAAAAAAAAAAGCATCTCCCTCTAATACAAAAAGAAACAAAACTAATAGCGGCTATTTCCCTTTCGGTGGCCGATAAAAGGAAAAGATCTTCAAGTCGGAGGCTCCGGAAAGTTGTGTTTCTACCCCAGAGAAACAACGTACAGGAAGGAATAGACATGTAAAATAAGAACACACTCTTTAGAATATGTTACTTTACTCCTGAGAAAATGTTTTATGCGTTTAAAAAACGATCCTGTAAACATTCATCGAGATACTGGCTTCTTCACCTCTACTTTCACAACTGGTCCAGAGAAGTAAAGGATCCTAGCGTAGTGAGAAATCTAAAAGCTAAACCAAAGCAATTGCAACAATATTTTTAATCGCACGAATTGATTATGTCTATGCATTACTGATTTAAACTAACATTACAATTACACTTTAAATAATCTTTTATTTTATTTCATGTTCCTGTTATTTTGAATGCAGTCTGAATTCTTGGGGGGGGGGGGCTTCTTGCCTAACCTCTATTATGGTTATTTCGGTCTTCAACTGTATTGTTTAGTTGGACACCTAGAGCCGATATTGTTTCCAATATGTTTCGTGGAGATGGAAATGATATATGTACATATATATTCACAATTTGCGCAGAAAGTACAAATACCATAGACGAGGTATTTGATGTTAAATGTAAACATTTAGCAATTTAAAATTGGTAAATCTCATTTCTATTTTCGTCTTCAATTCTGTGTTTAAGTGAGATATTTATAATATCAACATTTCAAAAGTTGTGTGTAAGTACTTATAAAGTGAACGAACTAGTGACTAGACTTACTGATTGGTGATTTTCACAGAGTCTTATTGTAAATAAAAGTAAACAAAATGATACATTTAATTCCTGAAAAAGTCCACGAAGACTATAACAAAGAAATAAATCACTGGTAAATTAAAAAGTAGAAATACTAAGCAGGAATATTGTGTTTTCTTTTGACGAATACTTGTTCACTTTCGTGATCAATCCTTGGGGACTAGAATCGTGTTCAACAGCACAGACGAGTAGTGGCGAATTATTATTTTTTTACATAAAGAAATGATAAAAACAACATATTTTAATAACTTTGTATTGTAACTTCCTTAATATAATATAATAACTTTGTATTGTAACTTCCTTAATATAATATAATAACTTTGTATTGTAACTTCCTTAATATAATATAATAACTTTGTATTGTAACTTCCTTAATATAATATAATAACTTTGTATTGTAACTCCCTTAATATAATATACTAACTTTGTATTGTAACTCCCTTAATATAATATACTAACTTTGTATTGTAACTCCCTTAATATAATATAATAACTTTGTATTGTAACTCCCTTAATATAATATAATAACTTTGTATTGTAACTTCCTTAATATAATATAATAACTTTGTATTGTAACTCCCTTAATATAATATACTAACTTTGTATTGTAACTCCCTTAATATAATATAATAACTTTGTATTGTAACTCCCTTCATATAATATAATAACTTTGTAATGTAACTCCCTTCCAATAGTTCATAGCAATCCTATTTTCGTTTCATTACCTTGAAAATGTTCACATTTGATCACGCGCTAAGCTTCATGCACTGAAACCTTCTTTTCCTTATATCCAAGAGTCAGGAAGCAGATGAATAAACTTGATGCAAACTAGAACAAAGAAGAGACAAACCACATTGCAATCACAGCGTCAAATTTAGAGTTCTCGATGATTCCGATACTAGTTTTTATAGTTACTTGGAGAAGAAATACAATTTTGAATAACGAAAAGAAAAGAGACAAAAAAAATATAGTATCAGTTGATCACAAGGCGAGGCGGGCACCCGTGAGTCGTTACTCTAGGGCGAGGAAGTGATGAGAGAGTTTTTAATCTGAGTGGGGAGGGGTGTGGGACGAGGTTCCACCCGACAAAGCAGCAGCATACTTGACAGTTGGCAAGAGGAAGTGGTCACCACAACTGGCACAAGACTGGAGTCGCACGTTCTAGGGAAGAGATGACGCTGGCTGGCGCGCGTTTTTAGTAAGCAGCAGACGTCACCTTGTATTGTATATGTCAGTGATTCCTAAACCTTTTTTTTACCCGGGGACCCATTAATAAAGCCAAATTTGCCCACGAACCCTAAGTGAAACATTCATATAAATGCACAATATATTCGTTATAACTGTTGTTTTTTTTTAATGTTCATGAAGTGTTTCTGAAGATTAGAATTTTATTTAAAAATCAAATTTTAAAACATGCAAAATATTTTTAAATTCCTTTTAAAACGTTTCTAAGGGAAAGAACTCCGCACTTACAACTATATCTCTGAATAATATAGAAGTTATTTTCCTTATTCCACATACAACAAAGATTCATGTTTTATAGGGTAAAAAAATATTAAAATTTTCAACTTGATCTAGAATGGGCGTTTGAGAAATAACATGTTTATTTATCTAAAGGAACGAAACCCTACATATTTAGCCGTTTCTGTTGTTACGTATCTAAGGCATTGTTTTTTCTTCTTTGACCTGTTGCGGTCGAGAGACGGGGAGGTTGTCTGCCCCTTGTGTAATAAGTTTTTTTTTTCTTTTTTATTCGTCAAGCCACACAGACAGTGACCGGTCCTTGACCTGTGTGTGTACCTCTGGTTGAAAGGAGGGTGTTTTTTTTTCTGTCTCTTTGAAGAGCGTTCTAGATCTGGGTGTTGATGACTTTCTAGAAATTACGAGAGATCGACGCGCGGTAGATTATATAAGACCGCTCGCGTAACGTTGACGGACAGACATACGGAGACAGCCGTGAGACAGAATAGCGGAGACATTGCGTGACCCGTGCGTGGTTAACCACTTGATCGTGTAAGTTAATATTTTTTTATGTAAGGCCTTGCTTGCTTGTATTTGTAATTACATTTTCAAACTCTTGTATTGTAATATTTTTACATGTCATTTTTGTAAAAGGGTTTTGGTCAACACATCAATTCTGTATTGAGTAAATGTTTATTTTTCTTTCTTGTAACTTTATAGTTAATTAAACATTAAGTTGATAGTTTACCTTCCGATTTCTTGTGTCATTTTTTTTTTTGTTATTCATTGTAAGTCTTTGATTAAATTCAGACTTAAGATAAGTGACACAACTCCTTTTCTATTGTCACGTTCCCCTAGGCAAGCCATTTAAAAGTAGAATTCAATTCGTAATACGTGACAAAAGAAGTTTGAGGGCTTTCGTCCCGGATATTTTTCTGAACCTATTTTCATCTTACTTGAGTAATTTTGTAAAGGCGAAGTTGACTTTAACAAAATTTTTTTGTTTGTTCAAAGAGTCGGAAGTAAAGTATCAATAGTATTGACCAAACTCTCTTAAGGTTTTTTGTTGTACTGATTTTGTACTGTATATTTACATTGTATACATTTTTTGCTTGTAATAGTTGTTAGTTAGTCATGGATATTCAGGTTTTTCTTTCAAATCCCTCTGTGGAAGAGCTTGATGCTTTTACTAGGAAGGAACTGGTCCTTATTTCTAAACATTTAGGGTTAAAAATAAAATCAAATGCCCTTAAACAAGAAATCAGAGATAACATTGTAATCCATTATGTAGACGAGGAAGTGTTTTCTGAAGACCTTTTAGAAACCCTTAGACCCGATGAGAGTAAATCAGATTTAGAACTTCAGATAAAATTAAAACAAATGGAAATAGAAGCCCAGAAGGAAATTAAACAAAAAGAATTAGAGCTTGCAGCGGCTAGAGAGCAGAAAGAAATGGAAATAGAAGCCCAGAAGGAAATTAAACAAAAAGAATTAGAGCAGAAAGAAATGGAAATGAAATTACAAATAGAGTTAAAAAAATTAGAGTTAGCTGCTAATGTAAGACCAGATTCTTCCCCTGCCAGTCATACTGCTGAAGCAACAAAATTTTTGAAAATAATTCCACGCTTTAATGAAGCCACAATTGACAATTATTTTCCACAATTTGAACTTGCTGTGAAAAATTTTAATGTACCTGAAACTTTGTGGCCCACTTTGCTGCAAACAGTTTTGACTGGTAGAGCTGCAGAGGTATTTTGTTCTTTGACCATTGAACAACAAAAAGATTATAATGTTGTTAAGGCCTTAATTCTTAAGGCATATGAACTTGTTCCGGAAGCTTACCGAAAGCAGTTCAGGGATTGTCGCAAATCGGATGGCCAAACCCATGTAGAATTCCTGCGGGAAAAGGAGCGACGCTTTGAGAAATGGCTCACTTCCAGGGAAATCGGCACCGACTTTGCAAAATTCAAGAACCTAATGCTGATGGAAGAGTTCAAGAGTTGTGTGCGGCTGGACGTCCGTACGCATATAGCTGATCGTGGCGAGGAAGATGTGCACAAGGCTGCAGTGTTGGCAGACGATTATATAATATCACATCAATTTGCCAAGTATACGACGGATGTCAAGCCAAAACAAGTCAAACAGCCTGAGTCCATTGCTAGCAACTCCATCAAGAACAGCAGTACAAACGACAGAAAACCTACTACAAGTAAAGCTACTTGTTCCTACTGCAAACGAGAAGGCCATAAAATTGACGATTGCTGGAAACTGAGGAAGAGAAACGAAAAAGCTCCTTCAAAAGTCAGCGCTTGCACAGTACAGTGGTCGTCGAGGTTTACTCCCTCATCCTCAAGTCATATCAAGAATACCTCGACACCACCTGTTTCAAATGTATTGACTGTACAAGACTCTCCGAAAATGTCTCCACGGTGTTCAAATGACTCAACAGTGAGTTCTTCAAATTCATCTTTACGATGTTCCAATGACTCAAACAAGAGTTTTTCAAATACATCAAGCCGATGTTCCAATGACTCTATCCAGAGTTCCCATAATACATCACACCGATGTTCCAATGACTCTAACCAGAGTTCCCATAATACATCATCCCGATGTTCCCATGACTCTAGCCAGAGTTCCCATAATACATCACCCCGATGTTCCAATGACTCTATCAAGAGTTCCCATAAGACATCACCCCGATGTTTCAATGACTCTATCCAGAGTTCCCATAATACATCATCCCGATGTTCCCATGACTCTATTAAGAGTTCCCATAAGACATCACCCCGATGTTTCAATGACTCCATCAAGAGTTCTCCAAATACCTCCACAAGATGTTCTACTGACTCAAGAAAGAGTTTCTCCACTGCGTCTCCTAAAGATGTCAATGACTCCAGCGAGAGTTCGACCCAAGTCCAGTCTGCATCAACCAAAATTGATGTTTTATTAGAGGATTTTAAGCCTTTCATTTCGGAAGGATTTGTATCACTACCCGGTGATTCTACAAGTCTACGACCTATCACCATTTTGAGAGACACAGGTGCCTCACAATCGCTACTTTTAGAGGGTATCTTGCCCTTGTCAAAATCATCATCGACTGGGAAGAGCATCCTGTTACGAGGCGTAGAGCTTGGATGTATAGATGTGCCTCTACATCTAATCGACATAAAGTCAAATCTCATTACTGGACCGGTTGTTGTAGGTGTCCGACCAACATTACCATTGGAAGGCATCTCGTTGCTGTTAGGCAATGACTTAGCAGGTGGAAAGGTGATAGCCGAACCCATCGTCACTCAAACACCCGACTTATCTGCTACACCCGAGGAAGACCTAGAGTTATATCCAGCGTGTGCAGTAACAAGGGCAATGAGGTTGAAAGCATCTCAAGAAGAGAACGTCGTCAAGGCCAACAGTAACCACGATGATGTGGACTTGAGCACCACATTCTTTGCTTCTCTTGAAGAAGAACCAACGCCAAATTCTGAAAAGCCGGCATCAACTCGAAAACAGTTGATTGAGGACCAAAAGAAGGATCCAGAGCTCGCCAAACTCAGAGAAACCGCAATGACATCACAAGAGGCAGAGCTAGCATCAACGTGCTACTACATCCAAGATGATATGCTCTTCAGGAAATGGAAACCTCCAGACGCATCCAACGAAGAAGAATGGAGAATATGCCATCAAATCGTGTTACCAGAAAGATACCGAGCGTACATCATGAATCTGGCTCATGACACACCAATGTCAGGTCATCTCGGCATCCACAAGACATACCACAAGATTATGACACACTTCTTCTGGCCATGTTTGAAGAAAGATGTCATCCAGTACTGCCGATCATGTCATGCCTGTCAGATGGTTGGCAAGCCAAATCAAAAGATCCCTGTTGCTCCTCTGAAGCCGATTCCAGCCTTTGAAGAACCTTTCAGCAGAGTACTTATTGACTGTGTTGGTCCTCTCCCAAGGACAAAAGCTGGCAACCAATACCTGTTGACCCTTATGTGTGCTTCAACTCGTTTTCCTGAAGCTATTCCTCTAAGGAACATAAAAGCATCAAACATTGTGAAGGCCTTAATCAAGTTCTTTACTCTATTTGGTCTACCAAAGTCCATCCAATCGGACCAAGGAACGAATTTCACGGCCAATCTTTTCAAGCAAGTCATGACTCAGTTGGGCATCAAACACTGCATGTCGAGTGCGTATCATGCCGAGTCGCAAGGCGCTCTTGAGCGATTCCATCAGACTCTCAAGAACATGATCCGAACCTATTGCTTTGAGCACGAAAAAGACTGGGACGAAGGAATCCACATGCTGCTGTTTGCAACCCGTGAATCCGTCCAGGAATCGTTGGGATTCAGCCCTTTTGACTTAGTCTTTGGCCATTCGGTGCGCGGTCCCTTGAAATGTATAAAAGAGACTTTGTTGTCACCAACAGCCACTGAAGGACTTTTAGACTATGTAATTAAGTTTAAAACTAGACTTTATGATGCTTGTGTTCTGGCCAAAAATAACTTACAAAACACCCAATCCAGCATGAAACGCTGGTATGATAGAAAGGCCCGTGTTAGAGAATTTTCTCCCGGGGATAAGGTGCTTGTATTTTTGCCCATACCAGGTCAACCCTTGCAAGCCAGATATTTTGGTCCCTATGAAATTGAGACCAAAATTAGTGACCTCAATTACACAATCAAAACCCCTGACCGTAGGAAAAAGACTCAGCTATGTCATATAAACATGCTGAAGCCTTATGTATCTCGGCCAGATCACTCAGAGAAGAGTAATTGTGTTTTAAATACAGTCAAAAGTTGTTCAAATAGCCATGTTTCTCCTATTGATGATGATATTGTAAAGGAGAAATTTGGACAATACAAAATACCTAATTCTTTTGTATTACAGAATTTGGATGTAAAACTGTCTCATCTGTCTTCGACAGAAAGGCCAGTTATCATGAAACTCATTAGTGAATTTAATGACATTTTTTGTGATGTACCAAAACAGACTAATGTTATAATGCATGATGTAGATGTTGGCGAGGCTACTCCAGTCAAGCAGCATCCTTACAGGGTCAACCCTGAAAAACTTGCTATACTTAGGTCAGAAATCAAGTATATGCTTGAAAATGACCTCATTGAACCAAGTTCCAGTAGCTGGAGCTCCCCATGTGTCTTGATACCTAAACAGGACAAGACTTATCGTTTTTGTACAGACTACCGTAAGGTAAATGCTGTCACAAAGACCGATTCGTTTCCTATCCCTAGGATAGACGATCTCATAGATCGTATTGGTGATGCTAAGTACATCACCAAAATAGACCTACTTTCAGGTTATTGGCAGGTTCCCCTGACTGATAGGGCAAAGGAAATCTCCGCCTTTGTCACCCCTGATGGTCTGTACCAATACAAAGTGATGCCATTTGGCATGAAGAATGCTCCTGCCACTTTCCAGAGAATGATAAATGCCCTGCTTGCTGACATGGAGAATTGCCACGCATACATAGACGATGTAGTGATTTTTAGCCAAGATTTTTCTAGCCATTGTAAACAACTGCATTGTCTTTTTACTAAACTGTTACATGCAAAAATTACTGTAAACCTGAGTAAGAGTGATTTTTGCCAGGCTTCAATCCAATACTTAGGCCATATTGTAGGACAAGGCCAGGTGAAACCTGTAATGGCCAAAGTAGAAGCTATCCAAGCTTTCCCTATCCCTGCTGATCGGAAACAACTCCGAAGATTTTTGGGAATGTCTGGATATTATAGAAAATTTTGCGAAAATTTTTCTGTCATTGCCAGTCCTTTAACAAACCTCCTGAGAAAGAACGTCCGATTTACTTGGACGGATGAATGTCAGAAAGCCTTTAACCAAATCAAGCAGATATTATCTAGCTCCCCCATTTTGATGGCTCCTGACTTCGGAAAACCTTTAGGTTAGCTATTGACGCCAGTGACACAGGTGTTGGGTCAGTCCTTTACCAAGAAGATAATTTCCAAGTAGAGCATCCTATTTGTTTCTTTTCCAAGAAATTTAATAGACATCAAAGAAATTATTCTACTGTGGAAAAAGAATGTCTTGGGTTGATTCTTTCTATACAACACTTTGATTTTTATATCAGTGGGTCCAGATGGCCACTGGTTGTATTTACTGACCACAATCCCCTTACATTTATCCACAAAATGTCTGGCAAGAACCAACGACTTCTCAGGTGGAGTTTATTTTTACAAGAGTACAACCTAGATCTTAAACACATAAAAGGCAGCGAAAATGTTATCGCCGATGCCTTATCTAGAGTGTAAAAAGTATTTTGATGTATATTTTTTTATATATATCATGATAAATACATTCTGTAATGTAAATATTTTTTTTGTAGTTCTAAAAAGATTTCCATTTCGTGGAAATATAAACTTTTTATTTTTAGGAGGGAGGTGTTACGTATCTAGGCATTGTTTTTTTCTTCTTTGACCTGTTGCGGTCGAGAGACGGGGAGGTTGTCTGCCCCTTGTGTAATAAGTTTTTTTTTTTCTTTTTTATTCGTCAAGCCACACAGACAGTGACCGGTCCTTGACCTGTGTGTGTACCTCTGGTTGAAAGGAGGGTGTTTTTTTTTCTGTCTCTTTGAAGAGCGTTCTAGATCTGGGTGTTGATGACTTTCTAGAAATTACGAGAGATCGACGCGCGGTAGATTATATAAGACCGCTCGCGTAACGTTGACGGACAGACATACGGAGACAGCCGTGAGACAGAATAGCGGAGACATTGCGTGACCCGTGCGTGGTTAACCACTTGATCGTGTAAGTTAATATTTTTTTATGTAAGCCTTGCTTGCTTGTATTTGTAATTACATTTTCAAACTCTTGTATTGTAATATTTTTACATGTCATTTTTGTAAAAGGGTTTTGGTCAACACATCAATTCTGTATTGAGTAAATGTTTATTTTTCTTTCTTGTAACTTTATAGTTGATTAAACATTAAGTTGATAGTTTACCTTCCGATTTCTTGTGTCATTTTTTTTTTTTGTTATTCATTGTAAGTCTTTGATTAAATTCAGACTTAAGATAAGTGACACAACTCCTTTTCTATTGTCACGTTCCCCTAGGCAAGCCATTTAAAAGTAGAATTCAATTCGTAATACGTGACACTGTGAATACTGAGTATTAATTTCTCTTGTTTGTATCAGCAAAATAATTAATTGGTTTTTCCATTCATGTTTAAAAAGGTAACAAAACAAGGACCTACCAGGATAATATTTGACCTGGTCAAGCTGAAAGACCCTCAAGTAGGAGGACGCTTTGCAGCCCTCAATATCTTGGACTCAAATGACCAGGATATCGACACGCAAGTCAATATGCTAAACACAGCAGTTACAGATACAGCCTTGGAAATATTAGGGAAGTTCCGCCCGCCCAAAAAAACATGGGTAACAGAGGATATACTCCAGCTCTGTGACAAGCGACGGGAGCTTAAAGGGAAAAAGCTGTCCGACCCAAAATATGTCCACGAATACAAAAGCGTCAACAAACGGATTAAAAAGGGAATGAAAGAAGCGAAGAAAAAGTGGATAGAGAATAAGTGTCAAGAAATTGAACAGGGACTTAATAGGAACAACAGCTAAAAAGCGTACCAATTAGTAAAGGACCTCACTACCTCAAAGCATGGAAGAACCAACACAATACAAGACAAAAACAACAAATGTTTAACCGAGGACAAAGATGTGTTAAAAAGATGGACGGAATGCTGTTCAGAGTTGTATAACTTTGAAATCTCAGGAGGTCCAGAGATACTAAATGTCCCGGCAGTCTCCAACATTGACGACTATCCGATTCTTCGCTCGGAAGTAGCAGCAGCAGTAAAAGCCCTGAAAAAGGGAAAATCGGCCGGAGTTGACAACATTCCTGGTGAACTTCTTCAGGCGGGAGGAGAAACTATGATAAACGCACTCTATATGATTTGCAACAAGATCTGGCAATCAGGAGAATGGCCCAAACCCTGGACCCAATCACTCATAATAACCCTTCCAAAGAAACAATTTTGACTTGTGTGTGGTTGATGTGATTTTATGAGTGTATTCATGCTCGTCTCAATGTCAGCATGTAAATGCGTTAATCCCCACAATCGCTTATTTCTACATACCGTAATACCAGATAAGAAGGCGTGGAAGCAGCCAACAATTTTTTTACACTAACCCATAATGCAGGATATTACATCCTCTAGCCAACGTTTTGCTGCTGAGCTGTGAGCTCTCTTGCAGACTGTGCCAAGGAAAAATAGTGTGCTGTTCTATAATGCAGGATATTTCTTCCTCTAGCCAACGTTTTGCTGCTGAGCTGTGAGCTCTCTTGCAGACTGTGCCAAAGAAAAATAGTGTGCTGTTCTATAATGTAGGATATTTCTTCCTCTAGCCAACGTTTTGCTGCTGAGCTGTGAGCTCTCTTGCAGACTGTGCCAAAGAAAAATAGTGTGCTGTTCTATAATGTAGGATATTTCTTCCTCTAGCCAACGTTTTGCTGCTGAGCTGTGAGCTCTCTTGCAGACTGTGCCAAGGAAAAATAGTGTGCTGTTCTATAATGCAGGATATTTCTTCCTCTAGCCAACGTTTTGCTGCTGAGCTGTGAGCTCTCTTGCAGACTGTGCCAAAGAAAAATAAGGTGCTGTTCTATAATGTAGGATATTACATCCTCTAGCCAACGTTTTGCTGCTGAGCTGTGAGCTCTCTTGCAGACTGTGCCAAGAAAAAATAGTGTGCTGTTCTAAATTGCAGGATATAAAATGTTATCTGAATTCCAATGTGTGGTCTCCAAGTTCTTTAATGCTGGATATAAAATGTTCTCTGATTTCCAATGTGTGGTCTCCAAGTTCTTTAATGCAGGATATAAAATGTTCTCTGATTTCCAATGTGTGGTCTCCAAGTTCTTTAATGCAGGATATAAAATGTTCTCTGATTTCCAATGTGTGGTCTCCAAGTTCTATAATGCAGGATATAAAATGTTCTCTGATTTCCAATGTGTGGTCTCCAAGTTCTTTAATGCTGGATATAAAATGTTCTCTGATTTCCAATGTGTGGTCTCCAAGTTCTTTAATGCAGGATATAAAATGTTCTCTGATTTCCAATGTGTGGTCTCCAAGTTCTTTAATGCAGGATATAAAATGTTCTCTGATTTCCAATGTGTGGTCTCCAAGTTTTTTAATGCAGGATATAAAATGTTCTCTGATTTCCAATGTGTGGTCTCCAAGTTCTTTAATGCAGGATATAAAATGTTCTCTGATTTCCAATGTGTGGTCTCCAAGTTCTATAATGCAGGATATAAAATGTTCTCTGCTTTCCAATGTGTGGTCTCCAAGTTCTATAATGCAGGATATAAAATGTTATCTGATTTCCAATGTGTGGTCTCTAAGTTCTTTAATGCAGGATATAAAATGTTCTCTGATTTCCAATGTGTGGTCTCCAAGTTCTTTAATGCAGGATATAAAATGTTCTCTGATTTCCAATGTGTGGTTTCCAAGTTCTATAATGCAGGATATAAAATGTTCTCTGATTTCCAATGTGTGGTCTCCAAGTTCTTTAATGCAGGATATAAAATGTTCTCTGATTTCCAATGTGTGGTCTCCAAGTTCTTTAATGCAGGATATAAAATGTTCTCTGATTTCCAATGTGTGGTCTCCAAGTTCTTTAATGCAGGATATAAAATGTTCTCTGATTTCCAATGTGTGGTCTCCAAGTTCTATAATGCAGGATATAAAATGTTCTCTGATTTCCAATGTGTGGTCTCCAAGTTCTTTAATGCAGGATATAAAATGTTCTCTGATTTCCAATGTGTGGTCTCCAAGTTCTTTAATGCAGGATATAAAATGTTCTCTGATTTCCAATGTGTGGTCTCCAAGTTCTATAATGCAGGATATAAAATGTTCTCTGATTTCCAATGTGTGGTCTCCAAGTTCTTTAATGCAGGATATAAAATGTTCTCTGATTTCCAATGTGTGGTCTCCAAGTTCTATAATGCAGGATATAAAATGTTCTCTGATTTCCAATGTGTGGTCTCCAAGTTCTTTAATGCAGGATATAAAATGTTCTCTGATTTCCAATGTGTGGTCTCCAAGTTCTTTAATGCTGGATATAAAATGTTCTCTGATTTCCAATGTGTGGTCTCCAAGTTCTTTAATGCAGGATATAAAATGTTCTCTGATTTCCAATGTGTGGTCTCCAAGTTCTTTAATGCAGGATATAAAATGTTCTCTGATTTCCAATGTGTGGTCTCCAAGTTTTTTAATGCAGGATATAAAATGTTCTCTGATTTCCAATGTGTGGTCTCCAAGTTCTTTAATGCAGGATATAAAATGTTCTCTGATTTCCAATGTGTGGTCTCCAAGTTCTATAATGCAGGATATAAAATGTTCTCTGATTTCCAATGTGTGGTCTCCAAGTTCTTTAATGCAGGATATAAAATGTTCTCTGATTTCCAATGTGTGGTCTCCAGGTCCTTTATGCAGGATATAAAATGTTCTCTGATTTCCAATGTGTGGTTTCCAAGTTCTATAATGCAGGATATAAAATGTTCTCTGATTTCCAATGTGTGGTCTCCAAGTTCTTTAATGCAGGATATAAAATGTTCTCTGATTTCCAATGTGTGGTCTCCAAGTTCTTTAATGCAGGATATAAAATGTTCTCTGATTTCCAATGTGTGGTTTCCAAGTTCTTTAATGCAGGATATAAAATGTTCTCTGATTTCCAATGTGTGGTCTCCAAGTTCTTTAATGCAGGATATAAAATGTTCTCTGATTTCCAATGTGTGGTCTCCAAGTTCTTTAATGCAGGATATAAAATGTTCTCTGATTTCCAATGTGTGGTCTCCAAGTTCTATAATGCAGGATATAAAATGTTCTCTGATTTCCAATGTGTGGTCTCCAAGTTCTTTAATGCAGGATATAAAATGTTCTCTGATTTCCAATGTGTGGTCTCCAAGTTCTTTAATGCAGGATATAAAATGTTCTCTGATTTCCAATGTGTGGTCTCCAAGTTCTTTAATGCAGGATATAAAATGTTCTCTGATTTCCAATGTGTTGTCTCCAAGTTTCGACATTGCTTTACAATCTCGTTTGTGAATTTCTCAATAAGCTGCTCCTGTACGAATATAAATTAATTTCTGATTGGAATCGGAGTTTGTCCAAATGGGTTCAACACCCAGTCGGTAATATCCAAAAGAAGAATGTCTTCCAGTCTTTGGTTTAGGTCGTCAAAGAATAGTTCGTAACAGACAGACATAGTAGTAGTCATATAATCCAAACGGATAATTTGACTTTAAGCAAAGAAGTTATTTTTATTGTTTACTAGCGGACCCCGGAGTTTAGTGTACCACACAGTTTGAGAATCACTGGTTCTAGATAGATATAGATAGATAGATAGATAGATAGATAGATAGATAGATAGATAGATAGATAGATAGACAGACAGACAGACAGACAGACAGACAGACAGACAGATAGATAGATAGATAGATAGATAGATAGATAGATAGATAGATAGATAGATAGATAGATAGATAGATAGATAGATAGATAGATAGATAGATAGATAGATAGATATAAATATTTAATATATAAAGTAGAATGTAAGGAGTATGTTATAAGAGCTTTATAGAGATCAAAACCCTTTGACCAATCTTTATGAAACTTGGTATGATCGTTCCTTAGATAAAACCAGTGATCTTAAGATACGTAAAGCAGAGGCGTAGTGAGCAAAACGTGCGCTAGGGGCAAGGTACTTTATTGGCGCACATCCCCCCCCATTTTCAATGAACATCACATAGAAATATAGGCTTCGTGTGGTGCCCCACTTGACCCGCCTCACTAGACTTAAGTCAATGACGCATCTTGACATAGATTTTAACTATGCCTTTATTATATAACAAAAAAACAAAACAAAATTTAAAAACTATAAGCAAAGTAGGGTAAAAAAAATTAACTAAGAATACATAGATCAAAATGTGTGAGAGAGAGAGAGAGTAAGAGACTAAGAGAGAGTGAGAGAAAGAGAGAGTTAGAGAAGAGTGTGTGTGAGAGAGAGGCGAGATGTCATGTGCACAAGTCGAGTTTCCTTTTCACAATATTATAGTCCCATGGGAGGATGAAGCGACCGATGCTCTTAGACTTAAGAGATAACTCTAAGAGGCATGTTTGAACAGAGTTGCAGTTCTTGTCTTGTCACTCGAGAAAAAAAAGAGACTTTTAAAATCTTATTTAGGAAGAGACCAAAATGTGATAGAAATGTCACACAATGCATAATGTAACCGCTACAAGAATAAGTCATGAAATACAAAACAAGAATACATAATAACAGAAATATAAACTAGCATTGTAGCATGGAGCAAACAAAATAGCTGGAACATGTAGATTGGCTTACAAATATTACAATGTCAAAAAGGATGTTTCGGTAATACACAAATGTATAAATAAATAAAATAGAAAAGTATTTTTTTTTAAAACAATGTCTTCTTTATGAAGCTGATGACCTGTTTGTAAGAGCAATTACATTGATCTTAATTAGCAGCGAATGGTATTTTTTTTAAAGGAATTTTTAGTACCTCTGATGGCGACAGCCATTGGTATTAGAATTACGCTAAATCTACGCTTCAGGGCAACTCACAATGCTCAGTGGTTCCCAAACTGCGTTCCACGAAACCCTAGTGTTCCTCGAAGCCTGAATAGGTGTTCCACGAACTTTTTGGAATAATTAATTAGTAGGCCATCACGTGAATTAACTTCTCTAAAAAATAAGCAAAGTGTTCGCTAAATACTCCGAAAGTGCGAAGTGTTCCGTTAACGAAAAAAGTTTGGGAAACACTGTCTTAGTTGTTTCTTTGCGGTTTGGAATAGAATGAAATACATAAAAAAAATATTGGCAATTTTTTATTTATTAGATTAGAAAACAAAAACTGACTGTTTACTTGACCAAGATTATAAACAGAAGACGCTTGTTCATGTTCAATTCTTTGGTCACACATAGGGTATCTCTGTCCAACACTTATCAACTGAGTGCCTGTCTGTACTCTGCTGTTCGACCTAGCCATCTCCTATCGTATTCTTCTTTCCCCAACCTTGAACCTGTACTTCAACCCGGAAAAGATTGGAATCTATCACTTAATAGAGACCAATTGTTTTGATTCTAAGTAAACAAAGGGAAGTCATCGGTTGTTTATTTTTAATTAAATCCCTTTAAATCATGTATTTCAAGGTCGCACTGACCTAGTGCTCATCAATCAATGCGCAACTACCACAATTCCCTTCTCAACCGGGAACCGGAAATCTCCCAGTGGAGATGGGATATTGTGAAGTTGTGTCTGACATGACGAGATGGTAGCCGAGGACTTGTTCAACCCTTCAACTTTTACAGTATTTGTTTAAAGTTCAATAGAGTCAAGTAGAGATTTAGAGAGGGGATGAAGAACTCTACGACGTTTGATTCAGGATAAAAAGCTCGTACGTTCAATCGAATCTGTCTCAATGACATAATGCTTATTACCTGTGTCAGGACATAGGCTGAATGTCAAAAGACATCTCCAGATCTATTATGTAACGAGGATGGTCCTCTTTAGTTACCTGGGAAGATGCAAAGGGAAAAGCTCGTCACTAAATATCTTGATTAAGTCACGCTCGACTAAAAATTTGGACATAAGGGAAAATTCAGTTGTGGAAATGATAATTAAGACAATGTTAATTACCTAATTCATTACAAAGATTTCTTTAGAAATTGTTAAATATACATATAATCTTTAATATCTTTACAGAAACAGAACATGGCAAGAAGAGCCGCATCATCTGCGAATTTTGTGAAGGAGCAAAAAGGAAAATCGGATTGAAAATCATTGGTGTACAAAATGTATCACAATGGCGATGTCACAGCCCCCTGGGGCACCCCTGTGTTAACTATGCGTGCATTTGATATTACATTGTTTATCCTAACCCTCTGAGGTCTTTGGGTCTAAAATTCATTTACCCATAGTATTATGTATGGACTCATCTTCAAAGATTTCATTTTTTCAATAAGTAAATACAAGTTGTTTGGTATTAAAAGCTGATGAGAAATCAATAAAGAACAATCTGTTATTTAGTTAGTCTTGTTTCAGGTTGTTATTTAGTTAGTCTTGTTGCAGGTTGTTATTTAGTTAGTCTTGTTGCAGGTTGTTATTTAGTTACATAAGACTTATTGCAGGTTGTTATTTAGTTAGTCTTGTTGCAGGTTATTTATTTAGTTAGTCTTGTTGCAGGTTGTTATTTAGTTAGACAAGACTTATTGCAGGTTGTTATTTAGTTAGACAAGACTTATTGCAGGTTGTTATTTAATTAGACAAGACTTATTGCGTGTTGTTATTTAGGCTTTATACAAGGTTATCACATTAGTTTCGCAGTTATTTCAGCAACTTTGTCACACACACACACACACAAACACACACACACATATTTAAATCCTATTTCATCCCTTCACCCAATTTTTTTTCTCATTTCCCGCCTTTATTTTTTCCTCTGCCCTGTTGTCTGGGAAGTGGACATTGGTTCCAAATATGTCCATAATTGGGCTGGACGTTTTAAAAGAAGAGCAGCCAGCGACTAATGCGCTAGTCAGTCTCGCCTTCAGGATTCTAGGAGATGGCCGGCTGTGAAGGACCCGAGACATTGTTTTATTGTGAAGTGTCGGCGTGCTCGGCCTAGGGACTGCTGCTTTATTACTTCCCTTTGACAGTGGTTTCCCTTGGTCGGACTTGAAAGAATGGGGGTCTTGAAGTTAGTTAACAAATGCCATGCGGACTTGAAGATTCTTCGCTTTGCCTTTCTTTTAAGCAATTTACTTTCAAGATATTTTTTTTTGTTTTTCTTTTAAAAACAAAAAAAGAAATTCTAAAACATTAAACTTAGATTATTTAGCATAATTGGGGCCACAAACATCATACATACCTATACATCATCTCCCCTACAGATCGTAAGGTCTGAAAGGGGATTTTACTTTTTTACTTTATTTAGCATAATGTAGGCCACAGACACAGATGTCCTATACATCATATGTCCTCCCCCCGGCTATGACCATGATCTAGACTAACATGATCTGTGAGATTAGAAATATTTCTAACAATTGTTCTTGTTTAGCGCAAAAAGTGGGGCTTTTAGCTTTCTCGATGCTCCATGATCCTATCACTTGTCTCAGTACGCTATGATCCTATCACTTGTCTCAGTACGCTATGATCCTATCACTTGTCTCAGTACGATATGATCCTATCACTTGTCTCAGTACGATATGATCCTATCACTTGTCTCAGTACGATATGATCATATCACTTGTCTCAGTACGATATGATCCTATCACTTGTCTCAGTACGCTATGATCCTATCACTTGTCTCAGTAAGATATGATCCTATCACTTGTCTCAGTACGATATGATCCTATCACTTGTCTCAGAACGCCATGGTCCTATCCCTTGTCTCAGTACGCTATGATCCTATCACTTGTCTCAGTACGATATGATCCTATCACTTGTCTCAGTACGATATGATCCTATCACTTGTCTCAGTAAGATATGATCCTATCACTTGTCTCAGTACGATATGATCCTATCACTTGTCTCAGAACGCCATGGTCCTATCACTTGTCTCAGTACGATATGATCCTATCACTTGTCTCAGAACGCCATGGTCCTATCAGTTGTCTCATTAAGATATGATCCTATCACTTGACTCAGTACGATACGATCCTATCACTTGTCTCAGTACGATATGATCCTATCACTTGTCTCAATGCGCCATGATCCTATCACTTATCTCATTACGCTATGATCCTATCACTTGTCTCAGTACGCTATGATCCTATCACTTGTCTAAATGCGCTATGATCCTATCACTTGTCTCAGTAAGATATGATCCTATCACTTGTCTCAGTACGATATGATCCTATCACTTGTCTCAATGCGCTATGATCCTATCACTTGTCTCAATGCGCTATGATCCTATCACTTGTCTCAGTACGATATGATCCTATCACTTGTCTCAGAACGCCATGGTCCTATCACTTGTCTCAGTACGATATGATCCTATCACTTGTCTCAGAACGCCATGGTCCTATCAATTGTCTCAGTACGATATGATCCTATCACTTGTCTCAGTACGATATGATCCTATCACTGGTCTCAGTACGCTATGATCCTATCACTTGTCTCAATGCGCTATGATCCTATCACTTGTCTCAGTACGATATGATCCTATCACTTGTCTCAGTACGATATGATCCTATCACTTGTCTCAATGCGCTATGATCCTATCACTTGTCTCAATGCGCTATGATCCTATCATTTGTCTCACTACGCTATGATCCTATCACTTGTCTCAATACACTATGATCCTATCACTTGTCTCAGTACGCTATGATCCTATCACTTGTCTCAATGCGCCATGATCCTATCACTTGTCTCAGTACGATATGATCCTATCACTTGTCTCAATGCGCCATGATCCTATCACTTGTCTCAGTACGATATGATCCTATCACTTGTCTCAGTACGATATGATCCTATCAATAGTCTCAGTACGCTATGATCCTATCACTTGTCTCATTGCGCCATGATCCTATCACTGGTCTCAGTACGCTATGATCCTATCACTTGTCTCAGTACGATATGATCCTATCACTTGTCTCAGTACGCTATGATCCTATCACTTTTCTCAATACGCTATGATCCTATCACCTTTTTCAATGCGCCATGATCCTATCACTTGTCTCAGTACGCTATGATCCTATTACTTGTCTCAGTACGATATGATCCTATCACTTGTCTCAGTACGCTACGATCCTATCACTTGTCTCAGTAAGACATGATCCTATCACTTGTCTCATTAAGATATGATCCTACCACTTGTCTCAGTAAGATATGATCCTATCACTTGTCTCAGTACGATATGATCCTATCACTGGTCTCAGTACGATATGATCCTATCAGTTGTCTCAGTAAGATATGATCCTATCACTTGTCTCATTACGATATGATCCTATCACTGGTCTCAGTGCGATATGATCCTATCACTGGTCTCAGTACGATATGATCCTATCACTGGTCTCAGTGCGATATGATCCTATCACTGGTCTCAGTACGATATGATCCTATCACTGGTCTCAGTACGCTATGATTCTATCACTGGTCTCAGTACGCTATGATCCTATCACTTGTCTCAGTACGATATGATCATATCACTGGTCTCAGTACGATATGATCCTATCACTTGTCTTAATGCGCCATGATCCTATCACTTGTCTCAGTACGATATGATCCTATCACTTGTCTCAGTACGATATGATCCTATCACTTGTCTCAATGCGCCATGATCCTATCACTTGTCTCAGTACGATATGATCCTATCACTTGTCTCAGTACGATATGATCCTATCACTTGTCTCAGTACGATATGATCCTATCACTTGTCTCAGTACGATATGATCCTATCACTTGTCTCAGTAAGATATGATCCTATCACTTGTCTCAGTAAGATTTCATCCTATCACTTGTCTGGACCAGTTGGGAAGGGGAGGATAGAAAGAAGGAATATCTTTGTGATGGTTACCGGGATCGCTTTTTAAATGCATTAATAAAAGCTGTGCGACTTGAATTCGAACTGGAGGGCTGAAGCCTCCTTAATCCTCCTCACGTTAATACACTAATGAATGTGCTTATGAAAATAGAAAATAGAAGGTTTCATATCTATCTATATTGTTAGTTTCAAACTTATATCGACGTTCACTAAACAAAGTATAAAGGGACTAATTCAACTTATACTGCCACATTTGTCAAGTACAATTTCTTTCCCATGTTCGATACCAAAAAATTAATTGCCAATAATTAATTAACTAATTGGTTTATTTGTTTTCTTGATTCATCTTTTGTCAGACTTAATTGTGCAGAATTTCAACTTGATCTGAGACTGGGGGTGGGAGCAATAACTTGTACAAAAATTGTACCAGACAGACAGACGAATAGACAGACAACAGAGATAGTGAGTTGATATAAGGTTTATACAATAAAATCTCGTCACACACAGCAAACTACTACCTCTTCCAACCTTTGCTCTCTCTCTCTCTCTCTCTTTCTCTCTTTCTTTCTCTCTCTTTAAGTTACACATTGCCTCCATGGTGAACCAGTGACTTTGCAGAATTTAGGTCATTGGTTAATATGCATGACTAAATGCATGACGCGTAGGAAGTAATCATCTTTTTTTTTTAAGTAACGTCTGTACTATAAAAGATAAGAGACCAAAATGTCTCCCTAACTTGATACTGAACAAACATGCACAATTAAGTTTGAAATGAACAGTTAGTATGCTACTTCGGTTCCTAGTTTATTTTCTAATTCATTGACAAGAAACTAAATGATGCGCCTATACTTCCAACACCAAATAAAGTCATCATACTGAGAAATAATATTCAGCCACCATATTCGGACACCATTAATCAGACAGTAACAATATGAAAATATCACATACAAAGAGCCTATTTAAACACCATTTTCAGATAGCATATTTAGACACCACATTCAGACAGCATATTTAGACACCACATTCAGACAGCATATTTAGACACCACATTCATACAGTAAATTTAGACACCACATTCAGACAGCCTATTTAGACATCATATTCAGGCAGCCTATTTTAGATAATGTATTCGGTACCATATTTAAATAAGTCCAAGCGATAGGCACATCTACACGTACTCCAACTTATTCCATCAGTATTTTACAAAGATGAGTTACCCCCTCTTGTATAGGGTTCTATATCTAGAGATCAAAGAAAACACACACACACACAGACCGACACACAAAGGACCATTATTAACTGGTGGTCAGTACACAGAGAAAAACAGAGTATCGTGACTAAATTATGAGACTGACCTATTCAGAATGAACAAGTTAGCACTATCGAATGTCTAGACAACCTATCAGCGCTCTCTAATTTCTCATCAACCAATCAAACACTCGGACCGGACAGATTGATTTTTTGTTTTGTTTCTGCTTCTTCTGTCTGTTTTTACTTTTCTATTTCCCACTTTGCCTTATCTTCCCCTTCCTCACGTTGTGGTCTATATAGGTCAGTGATGAGAAACTGTGCTGAGTGACGGTTACAATGACACACTAAGTTATAACGCTTACAGAACAATGGATATTGTGAAGATTATATTTGAAACTGAGAACTACAGCCTCCTTCAGACGCAAAACGACTATAGATCATCTCATAGCATTGAGATTAATGTCTGGTCATTAGCAATTGTCGGCACAATGTCGCCCACACATCAATTCTCTCACCCCCCCCCTTTTCAGCACAGCTTGGATGGCTGCCTGGTTTTGCGGTTTGCGCGCTGGACTGTCGTTCGGACTTATCGGTGGTCCCGGGTTCAAAATCTGCCCGCTCCCATCCCCCGTCGTCTTGGGGGAGATTTGGACTAGGAAGTAAACTATCTTCAACTCTCAAGGAACATCCGAAACATGTGAAACATTTTACAAACATTTTTACAAGCTGATGTAGTCAAAGGAACGGCAAGCGCCGATACAGTTTGTGTTTAGAATTAGCAGGGGCGTCCAAGGCTCTGGCAGGGTGTAGCACTCAGGGGTGATAGAAAAGATGAAAGCATAATCATTGTAGATAAAAGGTAAGTTGATCTTTTTAAAATCAATTTATATCATTCAAGTATATTACATAATCTTTTGCAATTTTAGGTGATGTGCAAACAGGGCACCTAATGTCGAACATCAGGTCATCACCAATCGACCACTTCAATCATCTAGACGTTTTGAAACAAAAAACAATTTTTTATTGATGTATACGGTTAAAAAAAATATAGATAAAAGATTGTAAAATTAAAAGTCAAAGTGTATAAACAGCTCGAAGCTAAACAAGGTCAAAGTGTATAAACAGCTCGAAGCTAAACAAAGTCAAAGTGTATAAACAGCTCGAAGCTAAACAAAGTCAAAGTTTATAAACAGCTCGAAGCTAAACAAAGTCAAAGTTTATAAACAGCTCGAAGCTAAACAAAGTCAAAGTGTATAAACAGCTCGAAGCTAAACAAAGTCAAAGTGTATAAACAGCTCGAAGCTAAACAAAGTCAAAGTGTATAAACAGCTCGAAGCTAAACAAAGTCAAAGTGTATAAACAGCTCGAAGCTAAACAAAGTCAAAGTGTATAAACAGCTCGAAGCTAAACAAAGTCAAAGTGTATAAACAGCTCGAAGCTAAACAAAGTCAAAGTGTATAAACAGCTCGAAGCTAAACAAAGTCAAAGTGTATAAACAGCTCGAAGCTAAACAAAGTCAAAGTGTATAAACAGCTCGAAGCTAAACAAAGTCAAAGTCTAGAAAGAGCGACACAACGACTAAATAAACACCTTGTTTTATTTAAAATCTATTTACAAGGTGCATAGGAAGTCAAGAAAGTTTTTGAAAGCAAAACACTCACCCAAAAAAAAAAAAACACATTTCGTAATACTCATAAGTCACTGCTTTATCAGAAAGCAAAACTCGGAACATTGTAAATACTTTATTCCAACTCTTCACTCACTGCTGTATCTTAACTCTTCATTCACTGCTGTATTTTAACTCTTTATTCACTGGTCTAATTTAACTCTTCAGTCACTGGTCTATTTTAACCCTTCATTCACTAGTCTATTTTAACTCTTCAGTCACTTCTGTATTTAAACCCTTCAATCACTGGTCTATTTTAACCCTTCATTCACTAGTCTATTTTAACTCTTCAGTCGCTTCTGTATTTTAACTCTTCAATCACTGCTGTATTTTAACTCTTTATTCACTGGTCTAATTTAACCCTTCAATCACTGGTCTAATTTAACTCTTCAGTCGCTTCTGTATTTTAACCCTTCATTCACTGGTCTATTTTAACTCTTCAGTCACTTCTGTATTTTAACCCTTCAATCACTGGTCTATTTTAACCCTTCATTCACTAGTCTATTTTAACTCTTCAGTCACTTCTGTATTTTAACCCTTCAATCACTGGTCTATTTTAACTCTTCAGTCGCTGCTGTATTTTAACCCTTCAATCACTGGTCTATTTTAACCCTTCATTCACTAGTCTATTTTAACTCTTCAGTCACTTCTGTATTTTAACCCTTCAATCACTGGTCTATTTTAACTCTTCAGTCGCTGCTGTATTTTAACTCTTCATTCACTGCTCAATTTTAACGGTGTACTTTAATTTTGCAGACAAAGTTTGATGGAGAATTTTTTTAAATGCCTTAGCTTTAGATAATATCAGTGTCAGTCTTAGTCTAGTCTTAGGGGAGATAAATGACCATGAAGATGACTTGATGATTAGTCTCTCTAATCTTCTAGTAGGAGACAGCTAATGGTGTTGTTTCAGGGTGATGATGAGACAGGAAACTCTGACGGTAGAGAACATGCTGGCGTTTCTTTTCAGTCACTGATTTATTTTTTGTCTAGCTTTTTTTTTTCTAATGTTTCACAGACAGACATGCAAGCAGAATGTTTAAAGAAGCATGTGTGACTCTGGTTATGTGTGGTTAATACAGACATGCAAGCAGAATGTTTAAAGAAGCATGTGTGACTCTAGTTATGTGTGGTTAATACAGACATGCAAGCAGAATGTTTAAAGAAGCATGTGTGACTCTGGTTATGTGTGGTTAATACAGACATGCAAGCAGAATGTTTAAAGAAGCATGTATGACTCTGGTTATGTGTGGTTAATACAGACATGCAAGCAGAATGTTTAAAGAAGCATGTGTGACTCTAGTTATGTGTGGTTAATACAGACATGCAAGCAGAATGTTTAAAGAAGCATGTGTGACTCTGGTTATGTGTGGTTAATACAGACATGCAAGCAGAATGTTTAAAGAAGCATGTGTGACTCTAGTTATGTGTGGTTAATACAGACATGCAAGCAGAATGTTTAAAGAAGCATGTGTGACTCTGGTTATGTGTGGTTAATACAGACATGCAAGCAGAATGTTTAAAGAAGCATGTGTGACTCTAGTTATGTGTGGTTAATACAGACATGCAAGCAGAATGTTTAAAGAAGCATGTGTGACTCTGGTTATGTGTGGTTAATACAGACATGCAAGCAGAATGTTTAAAGAAGCATGTATGACTCTGGTTATGTGTGGTTAATACAGACATGCAAGCAGAATGTTTAAAGAAGCATGTGTGACTCTAGTTATGTGTGGTTAGTACAGACATGCAAGCAGAATGTTTAAAGAAGCATGTGTGACTCTGGTTATGTGTGGTTAATACAGACATGCAAGCAGAATGTTTAAAGAAGCATGTGTGACTCTGGTTATGTGTGGTTAATACAGACATGCAAGCAGAATGTTTAAAGAAGCATGTGTGACTCTGGTTATGTGTGGTTAATACAGACATGCAAGCAGAATGTTTAAAGAAGCATGTGTGACTCTAGTTATGTGTGGTTAATACAGACATGCAACCAGAATGTTTAAAGAAGCATGTGTGACTCTGGTTATGTGTGGTTAATACAGACATGCAAGCAGAATGTTTAAAGAAGCATGTGTGACTCTGGTTATGTGTGGTTAATACAGACATGTACTGCTAGACCTAATCTAGTGACACAATGTCCATGCGTAAGTCTGAGACTCGTAAAGTAGCATTAAATTAACAAATATATACTCTAGAAAAGTGAATATAAAAAAAAATAACTTGAATTGTATAACAACTAGGCACACTCAGTACCTAAACTATAAAGACACAATATTAAACAATTTAAGTAATAAAGCCACATTAAATTTTTGGAAATGAAACACCATACATAAAAGATCTCGAATTTTCACGTGTACTTTTTTTATACACGCGATCTCAATATACTTCTGGAAAAATCTGGATTTTTATTCAATTACATATATAATACATTTTTAGATTTCCTAGGCATCAATAGCTATTTTTACTGCTTTCATAAGTTTTTAATTTGTGTTCTAGAGAAAATTATTCTAACAAAACAACTTTTGTTATTATTGGTGACATTGACACGTGTCATCACGTGACTGCATGCAACCAGTCAGAAAATAGGTCTGGGTGAGATAAACGGGATGATAGATAACATAAAATGCAGACAAAGGTTACCTAACATAGATCCTAAAAATTACAAACTTAAATGTAAAAGTAGGTTGACATTGAGAGATACTCCACGGGGTAGGAAGCGTACAATTCTGATTTCCTTTATCTTCATAAAATTATGTTCTGTAATAAACACTATAAAACTATATATATATTTTTGTTTACATGTTCATGATATTGTAAGCTTTGTAACCGTTCATGGTATTGTCCGCTGTCTACATGATCACAGCATTATGTAGCAAACTCTCTGCTAGTTTTGTGTTTGTTTGTTTTGCAATGATATTACAATGAGCGTAACGAGTTTCTTGTCTCTCTTCTGACAAAAGCAAATCTTCTTCTTTGTCTTGTGATACAAGTCCACTCTCTCTTTCCTAACAGAACAAAAAGATCTTCCTTGTCGTTTATTGTATGAAAACGTCACGTGACACAAGTGCATGCTTTGATTTGTACAGCAAACAAATCCTCGACATTCTATTGTTGTTGTTGTTGTTGTTGTTATTCCAATCGTAAAAGTACAACCACAAAGACAAGACTACGTCACTGTTTTCAGTAGCCATTAAAGTTCGATAACTCATAGACCTTGCGAGAGCTGGAAAAAAAGAGGCGATCATTACAAACAAGGTTGTTCTCTCGTATCTCGATAAGATTAATTCCACCTATCCCCCACCCTCTGGCTACAATTGTCCAACGTCTTTAATCAATTGGAAGGTCTTAGAAATCCTTGCAAGTCAATACGCAAGGCTCTCTAGCAGCTTTCCCCTTTGCTGTCTTCTACGCTGGTCTTTCTTTCCTTTTGACTATGTCTTCTTTCTTTCCTTCTCTTGTAATGTGGAGATTTCCTAGTACAGTCACGTGCCATTGAACCTTCCCAGGCTGCCTACAATGCCGGAAGTGTGGTCCTGACGAGGGAAGTGACGTTTCCACTCTTGCTTCCTTCCATGAAAAGGCCATTAATGCTAGCGTCTAGCCCCCCGTCTTCTGGCCCCTATAATCTATAAATATAGACAGATTAAAAAGAGCAGTCGACCCGATTTCTCGGATATTATCACCTCGTTTGGGAGAATGGATCACTGGTCATTATTTACAAATTAGCCTGTGGGATACCTCGCTGTCTGCTGGATGTACATTTTTGTTAACCCATGACACAGGACGATTGGGCCGCAAAGTGTTCGTCAGCTACAAGGATAAAACCTTAAACATAACTTGAACTTGCTTGTCGAATCTGTTTGGTCTAATCGTAAATGTGTCGATGTCGTCACTTATTTATACATTTTTTAACGGCTTTTAGAGGACGAAAGGGCAGACATTTAAAATCGGCTATAAACAAACAAATAAAACAGTAAACACAATGCTTGCTTGTTAGACTGAAGGCCTATGTAGTTTAGAGTTCCTACATCAACCTAACCCCAAGGTACTTATGGTAACTCACCTGATCGCTTTTCTTTCTGTTTTTGTCTTGTTTTACATGTTTCTGATGTTTATTCAGAATTGAAGATTTTTACAACCTAGTTACAAACTCCCAAAGGAAAGCGAAAGTTCGAGCCCGGGCCTATATAATATTTAAAATCGAAATTCCTGGTACCGGGGTCATGGAGGGCATGTGTTTGTTTCTATGGTGATGGTCAGAAGACGTTAGCGATAGGTTGATGGCTATGCAGTGTGAATGATGCAGTTGAGCGGCATTGTCTAAAACTGTCTTTGGTAGGCCAGACGATTCCAAAATGCCAGAGTAAAAAGACGTGTTTTGTAGTGAGTTAGAGTTCGTTCCAAATACAATTTGATAGTGTTCTAAAGGTCTATTACATTGATTTGAGTTGATCTCAACGCTGATTTTGTCTCTATCGTACTACAAGCTACGTCAAGTATTGTTCACAAAGAAGTGATTCAAGATGATACACTTGAAACTATAATACGCTTACAGCAGTTTGGGGCTACAAGTCAACATCCATTTATAACAACCGGAAATATAATTTGAAAAATTTAGTTTAAATTAACAGCTGACATTCTAGAAGAATGTAAATAAATCTCTTTCTGATGCTTCTCTGGTAACCTTGACGCATACACCACGTGACACACAGAGATGACGTCATCTACAGAATAACATCTTATTATTCCGCTCAGTTAATTTTGTTCTGCGTTATATATATAAACGCAAGGGTCCTGATTCATATACCTATTGACTGACATATCACTATTTCTCTCACTTGCTGTGGAGGAAAAGATAAATTTAACCAGCTTAATCTAATCTATAACAACTAATCACCTTTTACGATAAAAATTGCAGCGGTTGAAATGTACCGAAAAAGATCCTTTACCTGCACGAAAGACCCAACCATGTGAAGTCAACCGTCATATTTAAAGCTTACAAATATATACTTTCGTTTAGTTTTTGTGAATAATTTTAACTGATTTGAATAACACCCGGTGTTAGCTCAGTCGGGGGAATGTAAGAATCTACTTATCGCACCGATGTTTTTAAAATTGTGTTGTTTTTTTTGTTTGTTGTTGTGTTTGTTTTTTTGAATAATTTAAATTTTGTAATTTAATCTACATAAAAGTTAAAACAGAATGTATAACCTCGACCCTAAAATACATTTGAACATTTGAATAAACGTAATATAGACTAGTCACTAGAATACACATGCCAAAAAATGCGGGGCTGTTAAAATGCGGGTAATCTTATTAAATATTACAAATTAAAAAATAACGGATGAAGCGGGTGAGTAATGCTAGTAATAATAATAACAAAAATTGTTGTTACAATTGTGTACATGACACATAACAAGTCGTTGTGAGAGCACACAATTTATTCGATGGCCAATTACTTTATAATCAATTCATTACAGTCGCACTGCTACAGACATTACAGAAATGACTTCATCGCGGAAATTACTTCATTACAGTAATTACTTCATAGCAGAAATTACTTTATCAAAGAAATTATTTCATCGAGGAAAGTACTTTAACATAAGGAAATCAACAGAAAGTATATCACAGAAGTACTTCATCAGGAAGTAATATACAGAAGTAATTCTGCAGAAGTACTTTATATATATATATAAGTACTGTCCATATATATATATATCATGGGCGTAGCCGGGGGGGGGGGGAACGGAATTCATTGACTGATTTTTTGCTTTCATTTTGCTTATTTTAGGTGAGATTTTAATACTAAATCAACACTTACCACAGCACAGCCGAGGGGGGGGGGGTTGAGTTAATAATCCCCTACCAGGGGGATTTTTAGATTTTAAAAAACCCTATCAGGGGGTTTTGAGATAACAAATACCTCTACCAGGGGGTTTTGAGTTTAACCCCCCTACCAGGAGTTAAAGCCCCATCTTCTATAAACAAAACTAAAAAAAAATGCAAACGACAATCCCCAAATTCCAAGAAAAAAGCGAAGGAAGATTTTGACTTTAAAACCGCCTCCAAAAATAACGATAAACACCCTCTCAATATAAAAAAAGCAAATTACATATTTCAAAATTCTATGAGCCAAAGGGGTTTTGAGTTTAACCCCCCCCCCTCCAGTTTTGGTTTGAAGCTAAAAAGTTCCTATTCAATATAAAAAAAAAAGCAAATTACACACTATAAAATCTATGAGCGTAGCCAGCCAAAGGTTTAAAACCCCCTGCCAGCGGGGTTTGAAGCTGAAAAATACCTCTTCAATATTTTTTAAAAAAAGCAAATTACGCACTGAAAATACTATGAGCGTAGGCAAAGGGGGTCTTGAGTTTAAATCCCCCTTAAGATGGTTTTGATGCTAAAAAATACCTCTTCAGTAAATAGAAAAGTAAATTACACTAAAATTCTTTGAGCGTAGCTAAGCGAATGAGGGGTTTTGAGTTTAAATCCCCCTCCTCCAGATGGCTTTTTTTTAAATTTAAAACCCCTTCAGGTGGTTTTGAGTTTAAAATTCCCCTACAGAACGTTTGGAGTTGAAAACCTGTCTCTTCAATATTATTTTAAAGCAAACTACAGTCACCAAATAGCTAAATGGGTTTTTAAATTTAAAAAAACAACAACAACAAAAATCCAGCGATTTTTTAGTTTAAAACCCCTCAACAGATGATTTGACGATAAAACTTCCCTTTTCGATATAAAATCTAAAGTGAAATACATGCATGTAATTCCAAGAGCGTAATCAAGTTAGGTTACGCATTTCTACCAGTGGCTGGGCTCCATTAATAAAGTGTAAATAGTCATCTGCCGAAATTGAAAAACACTATATGTGGTTCAACAAAGATGGCTAAGACAGATTTTAGGAGTCAGTTATAGAGATTGGGGCTAAATCAAAGAAATCAAATACCGAACTGGGAGTCGAACCCTAAGTAAGGTTGTGACAGAGAGTCACATGAGGTTTTGCGGGACATGTTCTCCGACAAAATGAATTACGCATAATAAGAGTTGCAATGACATCTTAGTTCAACTTGGCGCAACACTTTCATTGAGATCCTCAGAGAATGTGGGAAGAGGTTTCAGACATTGCCAGTGACAGATTTTTGTGGAAACAGCTTGCCGGAAAATGCGCCGAACGGTGCAAGAGGGTCTAAGTCAGTAAGAATAGCACATTAGGTTTTTGAAATAAAACTTTTTAATAGCAAGATAATGCACTGTAGATACCTCAGAATATGCATATTGTTGGCTTTCAATACCAGAAATAGTGCTCGGCGGCGGGGCTTCGCGTAGCTAAGCGAATGTGCTAGCAAGGACGGGGAGTCTACAAGTTTTCCACTAATTCCAGGAAGAACCTATTCTAGGGCACAATAAACGTTTTCCGAAAGGGTCAGAATATAATAAAGATTAATTATGTACACACACACATATATATTTTTATTTCCGCGTTGGGGGAAAGGGGGGAAACCCCCCCCCCAACCCTCCCCGAAAAAAAATCCTGGCTACGCCCATGATATATATATATATATATATATATATATAGTTAGAAAAAAATCTAGTTGCATTTTGAGATCGAGGTATATACCAATGTACCTATGAATTCGCTAGTGTTTGCCTTAAAAAAATAAATTGTTACAAAATATATAAATAAATTTAAATATATTATACCCAGAAACTTGCAACTAGCCGCGAAAAAAAATCTAGCATAATCTGTTCTACAAATACAGTCTTGATTTTAGATATAAGATATTCTTTAAATCAGTGTTTCCCAAAGTATGTTCTGCGTAGCCCTAGCGTTTCGTGAGGCCTGGATAGGTGTTCCACGAACTACTGAAATTATTCATTAGTAGGCCACTACGTGAATTAACTTCTCTAAAAAAAATAAGCAAAGTGATTCACTAAATGTTCAGAGGGTGCCAAGTGTTCCGTTGTAGAAAAAGTATGGGAAACATTTGCTTTAACTCATTGATTTTATACGACCACTTAACTGACAAGGTAAAACTCAAGCTGGGTTTTTTTTAAAGACAATAAACCCAGACCTACCCAACGAGAGTTGTGAACAGCCCTTCATATCGCGCCACAATCATCCCAATGCACACACAATCTCAATCAAAACGATCAAACTGGTTCTGCTGATGTTCCGGGAACAGCAGAACATTTCATGTAATAGCAGTTAATGTGTTTCAAACGCCCAGTTAAATGCGAACAGGGCCCGTAACCAAGTTACTGCACTCCAAACAGTTTGCTCCCGTTCTTAAATTATGGCTAAAAAAAATACTACAAAGAATAACCTCTCCCCCACTCTTCACACGTCTGCTGGTTGGGTCACATGGCTGCTGGTTGGTTCACGTGTCTGCTGGTTGGGTCACGTGTCTGCTGGTTGGGTCACGTGTCTGCTGGTTGGGTCACATGTCTGCTGGTTGGGTCACATGTCTGCTGGTTGGGTCACATGTCTGCTGGTTGGGTCACATGTCTGCTGGTTGGGTCACGTGTCCCGGTTTGTTTGATTTTACTTTTTGATATTTATTCTGTTTCTCTTTTTGAGTTTGACCAATTCCGTGACTTGTAGATACCAAGGTAGTCACTGTTTAGCATTTAACATATTTACATCTATCCCTGGACACAGAACGAGACTATAAAAGGACAAGAAAGAAAGATCCATTCATACTAATACATTGTAAACTACAAAGTCTAGTTCTGTACACTCTCACTTTGATAGCATAGAAAGTTTAGTTTTAAATATAAAAAGTGACAACAAAAAGAAAGTAGCAAAATCTGACAAACTTTCGGTTGGAGATGAATCGACTATAATGACATTTTATTCCTCGGTGGGCTCGGTATAAGACACACACAAGTATTGAGGAGCTGCTATCTAGTTGCATACAATTCTATAACTTTTTTTTTCTTTGCTGCACATCAATGTAGAATCCAACTGGTAAGCTCATTGGCTTGTAACACTATCTCATTAAATAGTTGGTAACAGTGATCGTTCACTAGAGCGTCCTTGACATTGTTTAGTTGGTCAGATCATTTCAAAATCTCTACAAGTCATTGTGCACAAAGAGTGGTCACATATTCACCATAGGGAACTTGAAACATTTTTATTACAGGTCATAGTGCACATTGGCCACATACACCGTAGTAAACCTGGTGCTTCCTGTTACTGGTCATTGTGCACAAGGAGCGGTCACATACACCGTAGTGCAGAGGTTCTCAAACTGTGGTACGCGGATCCCAAGGAGTCGTCGAAAAAAGAGGTCCGCAAAAAGAGGAAAATTGTATACAACTAAATGAACCTCTTCTCTAAAAGCCTGTTTATCCGGACAAATAATTTTAATAATAAACTGACCCCTCACTACTGTCCAATGTCTATTACATACTTTTCTATGACGACCTAATATAAGATTTTAAAACATTCTTCATTTGGATATTAAAACTTTGGCGTGTTAACAAACGTAGATCTCAAACACATATGGATCCAAGCTAATACAGTAGCAGCTTATTGAAATATTCACAATCAAGGAATGTAAACCAATGTTTGAACACGAAGACCACAAATTCTGGTTACAGAAACAGATTTCCATTTTATATCCTGCATTGTGAGTCATTGTACAGACGTTTTTTGACTGTTTTCCTGTTTGTTTATTTGGTACAGCGTGAATTCACTGCTATATCGAGCCTCGTCTCAAATAAAAGATACTTCCCGAAATCGGTGTTCGTTGAGATTAGCGGTTGATGCTTACAAACATTGAACCGGACATAAATACACTCATAAAATTAATTTTCTAATTTTACTTTAAACGAAAGTTACAATCTCAAAGTACAATCCTTAAACAAGATGTTTTGTTTTTGTTTTTGTTTACATTTATAACTTACTAGACATTTATGTAGCTTTTCCACTAGGGGATCGTGGGCAACTGTTAGCTAAGGGGTCTTCGGGTAAAAACCCAGTTTGAGAACCACTGCCTTATGGAACCAAGACTTCTTGAAACAGATCATTGTGCGATCACGAAAAAATGTTTCCATGGCGTCTTTAGGCAACTCAGCTAACTCAACTCAGCTAACTCAACTCAGCTAACTCAACTCAGCTAACTCAACTCAGCTAACTCAACTCAGCTGACACAACTCAGCTAACTCAACTCAGCTGACACAACTTAGCTAACTCAACTCAGCTGACACAACTTAGCTGACTCAACTTAGCTCGACTCGGGTTTCGAACTCGTAACTATGTAGTCAAGTGATGTCTCAGCCTCTCATCCCACCATTATTTATAATAAACATAATACAAATGTAGTGATAATTGATGGAACTACATTTTAGAATCATTCTGGCTTCGCTTTTTGTTTCTATTGGCCGTTGTCATAGAGTCTACTAAATCTTATTCCTAGAAATCAAATCTTTGTTTACATTTTTGATTTGTTGATTCAAACTTGATTCTTGAGTGCTAAAAATGTACACGACAATGGTGCTTTGTTGTACAAATGTTTAGGTTAGTCATAGTTTTGAATAGGTTTTTTGTTTTTGGATTTATGAAAATCTTCAATACATATACTAACTTAAGTGAGGCTACGTGTTTAAGAATAGATTTCAAAAAGTTAACGGCCAGTGAGTGATAGTCATTGAAATTTAGTCATAAACTCCAGATAGAAAATTTAAAATTTGTCATGAAAGATGCCACTAGTTCCAGGAATAAAAAAAAACATTATGATGCAATCATAGAGATGTCACTAGCTCCGGAGTAAAAAAAAACATTATGATGCAATCATAGAGACGTCACTAGCTCCGGAGTAAAAAAAAAGGCTAAAGCAATTATGTAAGACGTCATTTACTGCGAGAGTGAAAATTATGGCAAAATCAATCAGCTCCAGAGTAAAAATTACAAAGCAATCATAAAAAGAGTCCATAAGCTCAAGAGAGAAACGCATAAAACAATAATAGAAGGAATTAGTTCCCTTAAGAAACAGTATAATGAAATAAACAAAGACGCCACTTACCACATGGTTTAAAAGTATAATGAAAACAAGAATGACATTTTAGCTCTATTACTAAAAAGTATAAATCAATCCTAAAGGACGTCATTAGCTCCAGGAGTAAAAAAACAAAGTATGACGCTAGAGACCGTTAAAGAATAAGGCTCCTCCGTCTGAACTGAACATCACTCACTTCAGTTCATAGTGGTAATAAGATGGTGAACTCGATACAATGACATGCCCTGTGTCCTGCCAAACGAACATACTGCCTGCCTCGCTTCTGTCACCACGCAGGATCTTTTGATTGCCCAACACGTAGGATATGTTGCGTGTGAATGCAGAGCGGCTGATAGATGTGGGGTGGGGGGAGGGGGAAGATAGGGTAGAATTTCCAAATTATCTTCTCTTGATTTGATGGCCATCTCTGCGCAATCTGCACAATCTTAGTGGACAGAGGTCTGCTAGAAATCGTATAAGTTTGCTGTCACCTTTCTGTCACACGCACGCGCGCACAACCAAAGTGTCGGGACTTGATTTTGAAAAGCTGGAAAAGGCAGGATCACAGGCAGAGATGAGATGATATTTTCATGTTCTTTGGTTGTTTGCAGTCTCTGAACAGACTTGTTGATATTACAAGCCTAAAGAGGAAAATAAATTTGAACAGATTTGTTGATATTACAAGCCTAAAGAGGAAAATAAATTAAAAAAAATATGAAGACCACAGAAAACACTGACAATACAATGGTGACAAAAAAACACAGATACAATACATTTCTTATTAAAAACAAAGCTAACCCAAGAGAAAGAACCGCTAATTACTGCCATTTATCTGGAAATGAGCATGGTTTTGCTCCCTTTCTGCTATATAAAACACAATTAATTAATTAATTAGTACTAATTGATTGACTAATTGGTTAATTTTTGTATTGATTCGTGTATTGTCATCGACTAAAAATAATTCTGCAAACTTTCAACTTATTCCGAGAGTCAGAAGTGGGAGAGAAAACGTGAAAAACGTAACAAGGGGATTAATTCCATATCTCTCATTAAGTAGCATTTATTCCCCTTTTTCCGATATTAAACAAAATAATTTATCACCAATAATTAATTAACTTATTGTTGTTTTTTTTTGTCTTGTCAGTTTCAATAAATAATTATGCTAAGTTTTAATTTGACCCGAGAATAGGATCTGTGAGAAAAAACATGTTCAAACTTTGTACCAGACAGACAGACTGACAGAGTGAGTTGATATGAGCTTTGTAATACTTTGTGCTACAAGCGAAGGATTCTAAAAAGTTTGATTCTACAATAATGAAAAGTGAAACAAAAAAAAATTATGGTTTATTCAAATACTTTGTTTATCACTGCTTTCGTATTGTGTACAATAGATACACCATTTTAAAAAAGCTTGCTATTTATGGAATCTATTTAAGAAAATCTCTAATGAATTTAATATTTTAAAAATTGAAAATTATCTGACCTATATTTTTGAAGTTAGTATTAGTTGTTTTTGTTAGTTTTTTTTTCTTTATGAATTTAGTGTTTTACTCTTTTTTAGCGGCACCTGAAAGGGGAATAGCCACTATTAGTTCACATGTCCGTCCGTCCGTCCTATTTAGATCCCAAAAACAAAAAAAAGATATTGCCATTCTTATTCCATAATATTTTAGGTCTTTCAAAGTTCTGATGCAACGGCTAATTTTGTTATTTTCTGAAAGCAAAAAGTATATTTTTTTAATCAACTATTCAAGCAGTTTTTTTTTCAAAGAATATAGATCTACAATTGTACAACTATTCACTATTTAGTAAAGAAAAAAACACGGAAGACTATTTATCAAGGGAGGCAAGTTTTTTGTCATTTCTTTAACACGTATGCAAATAGTTTCGTTTTTCTTTAAAGCTGTTTTTTTTAATTATTACTAGCTACTTATATTTTGTACAAAATGTTTACTTTTGTTTTAAAAGAGCAGGAATCTATTTCTTATGAATACAAGTGGAATATAATTTAAAACAAGAACTAATAAGCTGTGATTCATAATATACAAGTTAGGTGCAATTCTATCACCAACCGAATAGTAATAACATCAATAAATCTCTGTATCTTGTCGTTAGTCGAACCAACAATGCAACAATATCGTCAACACTTTTGGTATGGACAGAAAGTGAGGATGATGTAAAAACTATGCCAGAATGTGATGTAGAAAGTTGAGATAGTTTACAGATCGGCGGAGATCACTACGCAGTAAACGCGCTGGACTGTCGTTCAGAACGTCTCGATGGTCGTGGGTTCAAACCCTTCCAGCTACCATCTCCGTCTGCAACTCTGAAGGAACATAGAAACATGTGAAACATTTGACAAACAAACAAAAATAAACAAGAGAGGGAGAGAGAGAGAAGGAAAGAGAGAGGAAGAGTGAGTCACAAAAAAGAGGAAGACCTTTACAACTAGTAGAAATTATGCTAGAAAAAACATAAGCAAGTTTAAAAAGAAAGTTTGTGTAGAAACACAAACTCTAAGTCGGCCTCCGAAGTGGCCCGCCCAAGCAGGTAAAAAGACAGGTTTGAATATTTTCAGCAAGAATATCAGAAACTATGAACTACAAACTATCAACAACTACATCCCATATCCATCAATACCAATAAGAAGAGACGTTTTGACATTGTTACGTATCTAGGCGTTGTTTTTTTCTTTCTTTGACCTGTTGCGGTCAAGAGACGGGTAGGTTGTCTGCCCCTTGTGTAATAAGTTTTTTTTTATTTTATTCGTCAAGCCACACAGACAGTGACCGGTCCTTGACCTATGTGTGTACCTCTGGTTGAAAGGAGGGTGTTTTTTTTTTTTTTTTTTCTTTTCTTCTGTCTCTTTGAAGAGCGTTCTAGATCTGGGTGTTGATGACTTTCTGTTCTAGAATATACGAGATATCGACGCGCGGTAGATTATATAAGACCGCTCGCGTAACGTTGACAGACAGACATACGGAGACAGCCGTGGGACAGAATAGCGGAGACATTGCGCGACCCGTGCGTGGTATGCCACTTGATCGTGTAAGTTTTTTTTTACAAGGCCTTGCTTGCTTGTATTTGTAATTACATTTTCAAACTCTTGTATTGTAATATTTTTACATGCCATTTTTGTAAAAGGGTTTTGGTCAACCCATCAAGTCTGTATTGAGTAAATGTTTATGTTTCTTTCTTGTAACTTTATATTTGATTAAACATTAAGTTGATAGTTTACCTTCCGATTTCTTGTGTCATTTTTTTTTTGTTATTCATTGTAAGTCTTTGATTAAATTCAGACTTAAGATAAGTGACACAACTCCTTTTCTATTGTCACGTTCCCCTAGACAAGCCATTTAAAAGTAGAATTCAATTCGTAATACGTGACAAAAGAAGTTTGGGGGCTCGTCCGGGATATTCTTCTGAACCTATTTTCGTCTTACTTGAGTAAATTTGTAAAGGCGAAGTTGACTTTAACAAAAAAAATAAATATTTTTTTTGTTCAAAGAGTCGGAAGTAAAGTATCAATAGTATTGACCAAACTCTCTTAAGGTTTTTTTGTTGTACTGATTTTGTACTGTATATTTACATTGTATACATTTTTTTTTGCTTGTAATAGTTGCTAGTTAGTCATGGATATTCAGGTTTTTCTTGCAAATCCCTCTGTGGAAGAGCTTGATGCTTTTACTAGGAAGGAACTGGTCCTTATTTCTAAACATTTAGGGTTAAAAATAAAATCAAATGCCCTTAAACAAGAAATCAGAGATAACATTGTAATCCATTATGTAGACGAGGAAGTGTTTTCTGAAGACCTTTTAGAAACCCTTAGACCCGATGAGGGTAAATCAGATTTAGAACTTCAGATAAAATTAAAACAAATGGAAATAGAAGCCCAGAAGGAAATTAAACAAAAAGAATTAGAGCTTGCAGCGGCTAGAGAGCAGAGAGAGCAGAAAGAAATAGAAATGAAATTACAAATAGAGTTAAAAAAATTAGAGTTAGCTGCTAATGTAAGACCAGATTCTTCCCCTGCCAGTCATACTGCTGAAGCAATAAAATTTTTAAAAATAATTCCACGCTTTAATGAAGCCACAATTGACAATTATTTTCCACAATTTGAACTTGCTGTGAAAAATTTTAATGTACCTGAAACTTTGTGGCCCACTTTGCTGCAAACAGTTTTGACTGGTAGAGCTGCAGAGGTATTTTGTTCTTTGACCATTGAACAACAAAAAGATTATAATGTTGTTAAGGCCTTAATTCTTAAGGCATATGAACTTGTTCCGGAAGCTTACCGAAAGCAGTTCAGGGATTGTCGCAAATCGGATGGCCAAACCCATGTAGAATTCCTGCGGGAAAAGGAGCGACGCTTTGAGAAATGGCTCACTTCCAGGGAAATCGGCACCGACTTTGCAAAATTCAAGAACCTAATGCTGATGGAAGAGTTCAAGAGTTGTGTGCGGCTGGACGTCCGTACGCATATAGCTGATCATGGCGAGGAAGATGTGCACAAGGCTGCAGTGTTGGCAGACGATTATATAATATCACATCAATTTGCCAAGTATACGACGGATGTCAAGCCAAAACAAGTCATACAGCCTGAGTCCACTGCTAGCAACTCCATCAAGAACAGCAGTACAAATGACAGAAAACCTACTACAAGTAAAGCTACTTGTTCATACTGCAAACGAGAAGGCCATAAAATTGACGATTGTTGGAAATTGAGGAAGAGAAACGAAAAAGCTCCTTCAAAAGTCAGCGCTTGCACAGTACAGTGGTCGTCGAGGTTTACTCCCTCATCATCAAGTCATATCAAGAATACCTCGACACCACCTGTTTCAAATGTATTGACTGTACAAGACTCTCCGAAAATGTCTCCACGGTGTTTAAATGACTCAACCAAGAGTTTTTCAAATACATCAAGCCGATGTTCCAATGACTCAAACAAGAGTTTTTCAAATACATCAAGCCGATGTTCCAATGACTCTATCCAGAGTTCCCATAATACATCATCCCGATGTTCCCATGACTCTATCCAGAGTTCCCATAATACATCACCCCGATGTTCCAATGACTCTATCCAGAGTTCCCATAAGACATCACCCCGATGTTCCAATGACTCTATCCAGAGTTCCCATAATACATCATTCCGATGTTCCCATGACTCCATCAAGAGTTCCCATAAGACATCACCCCGATGTTCCAATGACTCCATCAAGAGTTCTCCAAATACATCCACAAGATGTTCTACTGACTCAAGAAAGAGTTTCTCCACTGCGTCTCCTAGAGATGTCAATGACTCCAGCGAGAGTTCGACCCAAGTCCAGTCTGCATCAACCAAAATTGATGTTTTATTAGAGGATTTTAAGCCTTTCATTTCGGAAGGATTTGTATCACTACCCGGTGATTCTACAAGTCTACGACCTATCACCATTCTGAGAGACACAGGTGCCTCACAATCGCTACTTTTAGAGGGTATCTTGCCCTTGTCAAAATCATCATCGACTGGGAAGAGCATCCTGTTACGAGGCGTAGAGCTTGGATGTATAGATTTGCCTCTACATCTAATCGACATAAAGTCAAATCTCATTACTGGACCGGTTGTTGTAGGTGTCCGACCAACATTACCATTGGAAGGCATCTCGTTGCTGTTAGGCAATGACTTAGCAGGTGGAAAGGTGATAGCCGAACCCATCGTCACTCAAACACCCGACTTATCTGCCACACCCGAGGAAGACCCAGAGTTATATCCAGCGTGTGCAGTAACAAGGGCAATGAGGTTGAAAGCATCTCAAGAAGAGAACGTCATCAAAGCCAACAGTAACCACGATGATGTGGACTTGAGCACCACATTCTTTGCTTCTCTTGAAGAAGAACCAACGCCAAATTCTGAAAAGCCGGCATCAACTCGAAAACAGTTGATTGAGGACCAAAAGAAGGATCCAGAGCTCGCCAAACTCCGAGAAACCGCAATGACATCACAAGAGGCAGAGCTAGCATCAACGTGCTACTACATCCAAGATGATATGCTCTTCAGGAAATGGAAACCTCCAGACGCATCCAACGAAGAAGAATGGAGAATATGCCATCAAATCGTGTTACCAGAAAGATACCGAGCGTACATCATGAATCTGGCTCATGACACACCAATGTCAGGTCATCTCGGCATCCACAAGACATACCACAAGATTATGTCACACTTCTTCTGGCCACGTTTGAAAAAAGATGTCATCCAGTACTGCCGATCCTGTCATGCCTGTCAGATGGTTGGCAAGCCAAATCAAAAGATCCCTGTTGCTCCTCTGAAGCCGATTCCAGCCTTTGAAGAACCTTTCAGCAGAGTACTTATTGACTGTGTTGGTCCTCTCCCAAGGACAAAAGCTGGCAACCAATACCTGTTGACCATTATGTGTGCTTCAACTCGTTTTCCTGAGGCTATTCCTCTAAGGAACATAAAAGCATCAAACATTGTAAAGGCCTTAATCAAGTTCTTTACTCTATTTGGTCTACCAAAGTCCATCCAATCGGACCAAGGAACGAATTTCACGGCCAATCTTTTCAAGCAAGTCATGACTCAGTTGGGCATCAAACACTGCATGTCGAGTGCGTATCATGCCGAGTCGCAAGGCGCTCTTGAGCGATTCCATCAGACTCTCAAGAACATGATCCGAACCTATTGCTTTGAGCACGAAAAAGACTGGGACGAAGGAATCCACATGCTGCTGTTTGCAACCCGTGAATCCGTCCAGGAATCGTTGGGATTCAGCCCTTTTGACTTAGTCTTTGGCCATTCGGTGCGCGGTCCCTTGAAATGTATAAAAGAGACTTTGTTGTCACCAACAGCCACTGAAGGACTTTTAGACTATGTAAGTAAGTTTAAAACTAGACTTTATGATGCTTGTGTTCTGGCCAAAAATAACTTACAAAACACCCAATCCAGCATGAAACGCTGGTATGATAGAAAGGCCCGTGTTAGAGAATTTTCTCCCGGGGATAAGGTGCTTGTATTTTTGCCCATACCAGGTCAACCCTTGCAAGCCAGATACTTTGGTCCCTATGAAATTGAGACCAAAATTAGTGACCTCAATTACACAATCAAAACTCCTGACCGTAGGAAAAAGACTCAGCTATGTCATATAAACATGCTGAAGCCCTATGTATCTCGGCCAGATCACTCAGATAAGAGTAATTGTGTTTTAAATACAGTCAAAAGTTGTTCAAATAGCCTTGTTTCTCCTATTGATGATGATATTGTAAAGGAGAAATTTGGACAATACAAAATACCTAATTCTTTTGTATTACAGAATTTGGATGTAAAACTGTCTTATCTGTCTTCGACAGAAAGGCCAGTTATCATGAAACTCATTAATGAATTTAATGACATTTTTTCTGATGTACCAAAACAGACTAATGTTATAATGCATGATGTAGATGTTGGCGAGGCTACTCCAGTCAAGCAGCATCCTTACAGGGTTAACCCTGAAAAACTTGCCATACTTAGGTCAGAAATCAAGTATATGCTTGAAAATGACCTCATTGAATCAAGTTCCAGTAGTTGGAGCTCCCCATGTGTCTTGATACCTAAACAGGACAAGACTTATCGTTTTTGTACAGACTACCGTAAGGTAAATGCTGTAACAAAGACCGATTCGTTTCCTATCCCTAGGATAGACGATCTCATAGATCGTATTGGTGACGCTAAGTACATCACCAAAATAGACCTACTTTCAGGTTATTGGCAGGTTCCCCTGACTGATAGGGCAAAGGAAATCTCCGCCTTTGTCACCCCTGATGGTCTGTACCAATACAAAGTGATGCCATTTGGCATGAAGAATGCTCCTGCCACTTTCCAGAGAATGATAAATGCCCTGCTTGCTGACATGGAGAATTGCCACGCATACATAGACGATGTAGTAATTTTTAGCCAAGATTTTTCTAGCCATTGTAAACAACTGCATTGTCTTTTTACTAAACTGTTACATGCAAAAATTACTGTAAACCTGAGTAAGAGTGATTTTTGCCAGGCTTCCATCCAATACTTAGGCCATATTGTAGGACAAGGCCAGGTGAAACCTGTAATGGCCAAAGTAGAAGCTATCCAAGCTTTCCCTATCCCTGCTGATCGGAAACAACTCCGAAGATTTTTGGGAATGTCTGGATATTATAGAAAATTTTGCGAAAATTTTTCTGTCATTGCCAGTCCTTTAACAAACCTCCTGAGAAAGAACGTCCGATTTACTTGGACGGATGAATGTCAGAAAGCCTTTAACCAGATCAAGCAGATATTATCTAGCTCTCCCATTTTGATGGCTCCTGACTTCGGAAAACCTTTTAGGTTAGCTATTGACGCCAGTGACACAGGTGTTGGGTCAGTCCTTTACCAAGAAGATAATTTCCAAGTAGAGCATCCTATTTGTTTCTTTTCCAAGAAATTTAATAGACATCAAAGAAATTATTCTACTGTGGAAAAAGAATGTCTTGGGTTGATTCTTTCTATACAACACTTTGATTTTTATATCAGTGGGTCCAGATGGCCACTGGTTGTATTTACTGACCACAATCCCCTTACATTTATCCACAAAATGTCTGGCAAGAACCAACGACTTCTCAGGTGGAGTTTATTTTTACAAGAGTACAACCTAGATCTTAAACACATAAAAGGCAGCGAAAATGTTATCGCCGATGCCTTGTCTAGATTGTAAAAAGTATTTTGATGTATATATTTTTTTATATATATCATGATAAATACATTCTGTAATGTAAATATTTTTTTTGTAGTTCTAAAAAGATTTCCATTTCGTGGAAATGTAAACTTTTTATTTTTAGGGGGGAGGTGTTACGTATCTAGGCGTTGTTTTTTTCTTTCTTTGACCTGTTGCGGTCAAGAGACGGGTAGGTTGTCTGCCCCTTGTGTAATAAGTTTTTTTTTATTTTATTCGTCAAGCCACACAGACAGTGACCGGTCCTTGACCTATGTGTGTACCTCTGGTTGAAAGGAGGGTGTTTTTTTTTTTTTTTTTCTTTTCTTCTGTCTCTTTGAAGAGCGTTCTAGATCTGGGTGTTGATGACTTTCTGTTCTAGAATATACGAGATATCGACGCGCGGTAGATTATATAAGACCGCTCGCGTAACGTTGACAGACAGACATACGGAGACAGCCGTGGGACAGAATAGCGGAGACATTGCGCGACCCGTGCGTGGTATGCCACTTGATCGTGTAAGTTTTTTTTTACAAGGCCTTGCTTGCTTGTATTTGTAATTACATTTTCAAACTCTTGTATTGTAATATTTTTACATGCCATTTTTGTAAAAGGGTTTTGGTCAACCCATCAAGTCTGTATTGAGTAAATGTTTATGTTTCTTTCTTGTAACTTTATATTTGATTAAACATTAAGTTGATAGTTTACCTTCCGATTTCTTGTGTCATTTTTTTTTTGTTATTCATTGTAAGTCTTTGATTAAATTCAGACTTAAGATAAGTGACACAACTCCTTTTCTATTGTCACGTTCCCCTAGACAAGCCATTTAAAAGTAGAATTCAATTCGTAATACGTGACAACATCATCCTCACTTTCTGTCCATCCTAAAAGTGTTACATCATCCTCACTTTCTGTCCATCCTAAAAGTTTTGACATCATCCTCACTTTCTGTCCATCCTAAAAGTTTTGACATCATCCTCACTTTCTGTCCATCATAAAAGTTATGACATCATCCTCACTTTCTGTCCATACTAAAAGTTTTGACATCATCCTCACTTTCTGCCCATCCTAAAAGTGTTACATCATCCTCACTTTCTGTCCATCCTAAAAGTTTTGACATCATCCTTACTCTCTTTCCGTCCACACTTTTGATATTCTCTCAAGGTCCAATGAAAAACGACTCAGAATAATGAACGTTTGAAGCGAAGGACAGATGAGAAGGAGCAGGGTCGGAGTGTAATCTCAGTCCGGCAGCCGGTAATCTTTCTAAAAAGTCACTGACACAAGATGACCGGGAAAATTAGTTCCCTTTTGCTGCCAGCGCCCCCCTCCCCACTATCTGGCCCCCATTCTTTTCACACACATTTCCAGGCCAGCTGCATAACAAGTTCCGGGGTGTCTCTGGGAGAGGCTGCCTCTTTTTTTTATTCACAGTGCAGCACTAACAAGGGGGACAACATACAGAGGGAAGATAACTCTTTGTTTACAATGCGCATACCAACGTTTGTTGCAAATGTAATACGCGTAGCCGTAACCTTGTGCATACCAGCGTAACAAAATACAACGCCACCGCAACGGGTTGTAAATATAGGTTTTACGAGCGTTGTCAACTATAAGGCATAAAAACATTTAGGCAGACAATATGGCGTCATTTTACAACACAAGACAGATGTACAGACAACATGGCGTAATAGTACAACGCACCTTTTTTTAATTATAAACAAATTACTTAGCTTTAACAGAACCACGGCTAGATTGTCTTTCATTTTTGAGGTGCTGGAGAATATTATGGCTAAGTTTACAGTTTGGTTTTCATGATGATGACCTAATACATTGCCGAACTACGTAAAATATATGCGCTGTAAATAGGCCAACAGCTTGTACACAATGGCATGCGACTTATACAGTAATGTCACAAAAGTTCATTTGTATTTACCTTGATTTGCTTTTACATGTTACGCATGCGCGTTCAGAAGTGAGAATAATTACATCCTAGCCCAAACATAAAGCCGGACGGTGAGGGATGTTGATGGGCATGTGGGCAGGTGGGCATGTGGGCATGTGGGCAGGTGGGCATGTGGGCAGGGTTCGAAGATGTTGGACTTCGATTTCAATTTTGCCTATGGTCTCGACCTAGCGACCCTTTAAGTCAACAGAAACAAAAAAGACCAAGAGACAAAGGCACGTTCCTTGTTCCATATGTTAGGACAAATTTGTACAAAGGCCTCTTCCTACCTAATGTTATTAGAGCATGGAATGGGTTTTTCAGTCAGCCAGGAAAATCAATGGTTTGGCAGAATTCAAGTCATTGATGCATGACTAGATTGACTTAGGACACGCCTAGAACGTAATCATCTTTTTTTTTTGAAGTAACGTCTGTATTTTATAAGATAAGATAAGATTATAAGACTAGCTCCCCAAACATCCGGGAAGGAGAATTTTGGCATGGGATGTATCTGGATGTTTCTAGAACTCATCGAAATGAGCAACGATCGAGGAAAGAAGGTGGTTAACATCTGCTGTACTGCAAACAATATGACATGAACATTAATAACTATTTGAATGTAGACACCACACGCAACGTGTGGAATTTAATGAAATCTGAAGAAATATTGCAAACGATCTGGATCGACAGATCCAAACCTATTTCTAAGATGTGTCCACTTAATGAAGCATAAGGGGAAAAAAAAGAACAGAAGCGGTGATGGGATGGGGTGGGGAAGGAGTAACCAACAACAACACTCAACAGAGGCACAAATTGATCCATCTAGCACAGAATTCACGCCCCGACAATTTTCTCGGTTAATTCCCTTTCTCAAGTAGTACATACATTTTGTTCTCTCCCTTGGATATGAGCAGACGTTATTACGTTGACATGACAAAAGAAGTTTATTCAGGGGCCCGACAATCCGCCCCAAGCTACCTGCCAGCACTAATACCGTTTTTCGCTGTATACGCCAAGCGTACTGTACCTTGCATGGTGCCTTACGATATTTTTCATTATCATTAAAAAAAAAATATTCAATGTGAAATCTGAATTTAATCAAAGTCACCGTCGCATCGTCGGATGTGACTGTACACTAACTATTATATTCCCAACACTGCACAAAATTTCCGAAACAGGTTTGCCAGTTTGCCCGCCAGAATAAACTGCAGCAGGCCAGGAATTTTTTTTTTTTTCATTCAAGTAAAAAAACAAACTGCTTACAATTTAGAATATTACTAGGGTCTCTAGACGAAGGTTTCAAAATTTATAAAACTACAGAAAAATAAAATTAAAATACTTTTTAAAAGAAACAAAACTGATATTAAGGGTAGTGGTATCAATGTATCAATTAGTTTATCAATCAGTCATGTAATTACATTCGAATGATAGTAAGGACATACAATTCTAAATCTGTGCTATATATAGAAAGAATATGACCAATTGTTTGTGTTTAGCTCTAAGTTTTCTCAATACGATAACAGACCCACAAACTAATGGATACAATTGCACCTCGTTTAAGCTTTTTTTTTTTTTATTTTAAGTATTTTCAGCGGCCTTTGAAAGAGGGAATAGACGCTATTAGTTTTGTGTGGTCTGTCCGTCCGTCCCATTTAGATCTCGTAGACTAGAAAATATATGAAAAATCCGAAATAACATGTATTTGAGAGTTAAACCATGTAAAGTTCTGATGCAACGGCTACTTTTTTATTTTCTGAAAGCTAAAAAATCAACTATGCGGGCAGTTTTTTCATAAAAATACACCAATTTTCAACTATTCACTATTAATAGTAACAAACACGGGAGGCTATTTAGTAAGGGAGATCATTATTTACCATTTACCATATTTTTAACACATCTATGCAAATGGTTTTAGTTTTTTTAACAAAAAAAAGTTTTGGTTACAATTGTATGGCTAAGTGACAGTCAGTCATTTCATAGTCATCACTACGTTTACAAACACACAAATAGTTTACTTTGTTTTAAAAGAGAAAAAAAACTATTTACTATGTACATAAGTGAAACATAATTTAAAACAGCAATACATAAATAACTGTTTATATTACCACATATACTGCAGAGTGCTATCATGCACTTTGGACATATAACTAAAGGAAAATAAGGACATTTTTTTTTGAGGCTTTGAGTAAGAGATTGACCCTTTACAAAACAATTAGATCATTATACAATCATAATATGATATCATTATGGCCAGGTTCACATCTAACTTCACATTCACTTTCACCTATCCCTTGGTCTTCTGGACAAATGGGGCACCACACAAGATCTGTCAGCCTTCTTTCTCCATTCTTCTCTGTCATTTGCCTTTGATAGAATTTTATTCTGATATTCTTTCTGAAAATATTGAAACGTTTTTACCTGGCTGGGTGGACCACTTCGAGGGCCGATTTTGAGTTTGTGTCTCCAGAGTCTCCACACAACTGTCTTTGTAACCTTGTTTTTTTATGCTTTGCTTGATCTGATATATTTTGGAATGCGAAACTTTTAAATTATTTTTAATACAGAATATAAATGTGCACAGAAAATTGGACAAAATAATTAAACCCTGTCCATTTTTATAAATGAAAGAGATGACAACAAAAGTACAGCTGAACCAAAACATTTGTAAGACACGCTCTTACGTGGTGGGCGAAAGGAAATGTCAATCTGTCAACCTGGACACTCAATGTAGGCTTGAGACATGAGAATATTACAGTTCTGGCATATGTCTAGAGAAATGTTCTTAATTAATTTTTGGCTAATCTCACACACCACGTTGGCCAGGTTTCTTGCAAGATAATGAAAGACTCCCATTTTTTTTTTAAACATAGCTGTCCACGAGCTTGTGTGTATTATGATCAAGGATGCATTTTGAAGTTTGAACTCACATGTTCTGTGTGGTGTAATGGATAGTGGACTAGTCGTGTGGTATGAGCACCGGAGTTACACGTTTTGATTATTCCTCCCCCGCAGTCCATTTATTAGAATCTATCTGTTCATCAGCCACAAAACCCCAGTGTAAAGCCCTCAGTCCCCTGGTTGACAAAAGTGGTCATCATTGAACAAAGATGGACGAACTATATAAACTGGAAATTTTACATCCATACAAAACATAATAACATGAATCAACTGTGAGCTTGCGCTCCCAGAGCTATATTTTTATGTATTCTATTTTTCATAGGCTAGTGCCAAATTTATTATTTGTACTTACGCTTTTTGTGTAGGTTAGGGTGGGGTGTATAAAAAGTGATGCCACGCTGTTTTAAAACATTTGAGTGGACAGTTGACCAGTGTACGGTCAGTACAGCATCTTTGTGTGACGAGAGGTCTTGGTGATCTTAAATGCTAGTGATTGTTTTCAATATTTTTATTTCTGTACCTGGGACGGCCTGCTATTGTTACTGCTGCTATTGAGTATTACTCTGCTTTTAGCTGCTGCAATTACACTGCTATTTTAACTGCTGATTATAACTGCTATTACTCTGCTGTAACCTCTTGCCCTTGCTGTAGATCTAGAATCTAGTGTTATTTTGTTTTTGTAGTAGCCTTATTAGTGGCTTAGTAAACTTAGTTATAGTCTGTTTCTGTTCTTAGTGAATACTAATAATAAGGTACTAAGACTAAGGTGTTCTTGTTTTAGTGTTAGTGTTATGGGTTGGTTGTAGTAGTAGGATATTGTAGATCTAGACCAGTTTATTGTAGTGTGTTAGTGTAGATCTAGGTCTAGTGTAGTAGTTGTAGTGAATTAGTTAGATAGTTGGTTTGGTTAGTTTGTTAGTATTTGTAGTGAACAGTAGTGGTGTAGATTTAGAGGGTTTTAGTTGGTTGTTATAGTAGTGGTTAGTCAAGTTAGTGTATATATTATATTTTATTATTGATTCATTTATTTTTATGTAAATAAAGTTTCGTTTTGTTTATTTATCCTAACTAAAGTTTCGTTATCTTGCTTTCATTTAGTTTAGGTTAGTATAGTTAGTATGTCTGGTTACTTAGGCGACTCTAGCCCCTTGGTCACCATACCGAGGTGCACAGATTGAGCCCACCCAGTAGCGCTAACATCTGCCTACTGTATAAAATTTAATGCTGAGCAGAGAATAGGTCTCCCACACTCGCGCCTGCCTGAAATGCTCACACAACCTTTAACAAAACAAAATTATTTTTGAATTTTTAGTATCTTATGAAATATTCAGCTTATAAATTATACAGAAAAAAAAACATTTTATTTGAAATTTATATTAACTATCTTGTTGGTAGCAGTGAAATTACAATATGACTTGGGAGACAATTCCTTATCTATATTATATCTTTAACTTACCACTCACTGACGACTCATTGATCAAGAAATCTCTTCAACTGTCGTACGGATCTCAAGAAATTTCGTAAACTTCCTTTCACGTAAGAACATTAAAAAGCAGATCTAGAGTCTTTTTGTTATGATTAAATGATGCAAAATAAGGTTAAAACTAAACATAGAAGCTATATATAGAGTTAAAGCTGAAAAGTGTATGATGATGGATCGATCACTCGAAATATAAGTTAAGGGTTGTCTTTTCTGTTTTAAAAAAAGCCGAAAAGCGTGACAGATTTTGTTTGTGTGGGAGAGGGTTTTGGTCGAAAAGTAACATATGCTAAATTAAATATTGAGAAGCCGAAGAAAAGTCAAAGATTGTATGTAGGACCTTTTTGTTGTGGGCGGGGGTTAGGGGGAAGCAGGTAAATACAATTGATTATTTTTTTAAAATTACAATGCAGTCAACTTTAGTTTCCACTTTCTTTTGGTCGATGACTTTTTCAATAAGTTCAATAATCGAAACTTAATTTTGGTTCTAATTGGAAAATAAATTTTAGATTATACTATGTATGGTTACTTAGAGTTTCAAATTGATCCATAGTTAAGGCTACAGATATTTAGGTGGAATTAATTATGAGATATCCTAGTAGGCCTACGCTGATGAAACCATAGACATATATATATATACACATGGATGAAAGTTAACCTATAGCAAATTGTGTAGACAAACAATATATCAAAGGCGTGATTAATAACAAAGACTCTAGCCTAGGCCTCCAGTAGTGCCATGGTTTTAAAAAATCTGCTGTGCGGCGTATAACTTTATAGCTCCGTACAGCTCTCTGACAGTGGCGGCGTAATACCTAAACTTTATGGGGAGGGGGGGCGAAGTATATTTTGCGAGGCCCTCTTGTGGCTAAAGTATGTATATGTACAATAAAATAATGGACACGAACCTGGAATATATATAAATTATTTTAAAAAAACTGCCATTTAAGAAATAAAAAAAGAAGTAGGCCTACTTAAGCAGAAATGTTATTCTCTAAGCCTTACTGAAAACCTATTTTAAGTATTGTAATTTATCTTAGTGGTTCAGAGATTCTGATAATTGAATAGATACACAACGGAGTTGTCCAGGTGACTTTGTAATGAATAAACCTTCGAAGCGCGAAACACCTAGAAGCGCGAGGCGTCCGCAATCGCCCAAGTTGCCTACGCATTGCAAGGTACCAGACTCTCATGGCTTTATCGGATTTGTCCCAGGATTTCAACCAGTTGTCATGCACCCACCTTCATTGGGAGTGGTAGCCTGGTGAAACTTGGGATCAAGAAAGCGTGCACGGCCAGCGCTCTTTCTCGAACTAGAGTCTAGACGACTCTAGAGCATCAACCGCCTCACAACAGATGTTGCAATGGTTTCTTTTTTAGGAGTTAGATGCATGTTCAAGAGTTCAAGAGCATCAAAGCTAAATGCATGCGCTCGAAAGCGGCGAAGGTCTGGGCATAGGTCCCATACCCGGCTCTCACTGGGTGCTTCAGAACAGACCGATCTGTTTAGCCCTCGAAGGGTAGAACTTGTATGTGTTTAACGACATTCGTTTATGTCCGGAGGTATATGTCCCTTGGTCTTAAGTTAATGGGAGATTTGAGTTCAGACTTCCATGGAGGGCTAGCGCTAAACACCCACCAGTTTTTAGCACCCAGGTCTCAGACAACCACTGCTTTAGAAACATTGATATTTTGTTGCTAGCTGAAGAGATCAATTCTCCATAATCTCACTGGGGAGGGGGGACCAAAGGCACTGTTGGCCTTAGAGAGACGCTTGTGTATTACTCCTTACACTGACTCGAGACTGTGCTGCCCAGGTAAGGAAAGTGATCAATACTATCACCAAAAAAAGAAAGAGAAAATTTATAAATTGTTTTTTAAATATACAGAAAACTTCAAGAGTGTAGCGATCACTTCATGTTTAGTTCTTTTAATTTAAACAATGCTCAATTTTACTATATCAAGTTTTGAATCCCACAAAACTATAGTTTTATTACATAAAAAGTATATATCTATATAACAAGAACATATACAAAGTATATTCTATGCCAACAAAATAGTATTGGTTAATAGTATGACTAGTACGTAATCATCTTCTTTTTTGATAGGATAAGAAGATAAGATTTATGCTCAGTATATGCTCATGTTATGTTCATCTTGTATACATTTATGCTCAGTTTATGCTCATATTAAGTTAAGTTAATGTTATTGTCACGTACGCTTTGTCTATATTTAGCCCAAGGTTGTCGGCAGAATTTCAGCAACCTCGGGGATATCCATTGGTCAGAAATGTTAACTATTGTATGTTAAGTTGTATTTTATTGGTTAGCCATACGACGGAGAGATGTTAGTCACGTGGTAACGCGCTGGAGCCCGGGAAAGATTCTAGATTGCCGGCAGTGTCGAGCGGAACGTGTTAGAGAGAAGATGTACTAAAGTCTCGTGTTGGAACTCAAAGGAAGATGACATGATCATATTATTGTGTAGATCATTTATTCAAGTAGAAATATAATTTGTGTTTTATTCTATCACAGTATATCATTGTAATTATTTGTGAATAGCTTTTCCAAGTTCTGAATTAAAATATTTGTATTGGTCGAAGAGAAGTTTCTTCATTGAATTTAATAATAACATACTTAGATCGTCTTATCGACTAGCAACTTCTAGATGATCCTCTTATTAACTGGCAACATCTAGATGATCATCTTATCAACTGACGATTTCTAAATCCTCGGCAATCACGATCATTGATTGTGCAATATAAATCAAGATAATCTTCAACGTGACATTTAGCACCATTGATGATCGTAACAGTTATATTCAATGGATGTTCATAATATATACAGGTTAGGTTCAGGTTTATGTATTCCTCATTTATGGATTCTATTTTCCCATTCCGATCTCTGAGCTCAAAATGGCGCGGCGGTAGAGAAAAAAAAGGATGAGCTCTTTTCTAATTTACTTCCTGGTCTCCAGGAGCGTTTAAAAACAGTTTATGGCGATGAAGTTCTTGGCGGCTCCTTAAAGTACATTATTGCGGACTTCCTGATGCCCCTGAGGCTTATCAGACTGATGGCTCCTTCCTTCTCTTCTTAAGAAACTAACAAGTTATCTTCAGGCACAGCCACAGCTGGACTTTAAGAACGGAGTGGGGGGGGGAGATGAGGGGTGACTGGAAATTTTGGAGAAGTTTTTGATTTATTGCGTTATTGCGCCAAGTCATATACGCGATGGAATCGCGAGGGGTCAGGCGGGCAAAGGTCGAACGGGGTCTTTATTTTGGCCACTGTGACTCTTTCAAGTCAATGTTTGAAAGTGTATGTGTGTGCATTTGTGTGAGTGCGTGTGTGATTGCTTGTCAGTAAAGGCGCTGGTAAAACACACAAAAAAGCACAACATTTATTGTCGTAGAACAGAGCAGCTGGCTCTAGTTGTCTGTACGTTTAAACAATGCAGAACAGCGTGGAGCCTGGTCATAGCTAACGAAATGTTTTGTCCTATATATTGTTTTTAGTATTTCCCTGCGTTAAGAGCAAACTAATAGAAATACAAATAATAGAGAACATAGGTTAATAGAACAGTCTACTAATTCTCCGCTCACTACATATTGTTACATTGGAATTGGGTGGTGACTACGTTTTGATATATTCAGAAGTTCAGTCTCACGACCCAATGTCCAAGATCCTTGAATGGGTTAAAAAAAACAGAATTCCTCTTTACGAAACACAATTATTTAATCCTTCAAGTAAAAGTCATAATTATAATTCAATTTCTACGATAGTTTCACAAAAGTAGATTTAACATAAAGTTTGAAGTTTATGGACTGAATTGATCATAAAATGCACTTGTCTTTGCTATTTTTAGTTTTTCAAACTGAGAGCTATAGTAGCGGAGCAATTTATTTTCATATTTAATTATCTCCTTACACTATTAACTCTTCTGTATAGAAACTCGAAGCTAATAAAATCCAATGTATAAAAGCTTCCTATTTGCATTTCTGTCACAACCGTGACGCGTACACATGTGAGATTAGAATTCATTAAATAATAGTTATTTTAACCCAAAATCGTGTGCCATGTCGCCAAGTCTTCTGCCACTCGATACTCTTAAAGGTCAATTCTGAAAGAAACAATCTCCAAGTTTGTTGTTTACAAGTCTGGCATCGAAAATTTCTGATGATCGCTCCACCGGATTCGCTAAATATTCCCAAGAGCAAGCGTACTTTAAGTGGAGAGAAGCTGAGCACAGTTTGAATGCATCTACCAAACCATTTTAGTTTCTGTGATACCCACGATACCCATCCTCAACACCTCCCCCCCCCCCACACCTCCAATCTTGACAGGCACTGAGTTATGACGTCGACTCACTTGAGTGGGTTCATTGGAACAAAATTGTGTTGTCTACGTGTTATTGTTTACAGAGGCGGAGTTTTCGTGGGAGTGTTAAAGTGCTTTCTGGTCAGTACAAACAGACATGTTGCAACTTCCTCTTTTTTCAATTTAAAACACTTTATCTCATGTGTCAAATAGAGACTTCAGTATAGAATTGTCAAGAATTGAATTGTATTAATACTAAAGGATCGAAGAAGTGAATCGCTTGTTAAGAGAAATCACATGACCGGAAGTTGATTGATGAGTTAAAGCGTGGTAAAAGTAGTGAGACAATCCAGAGGGGTAGCGAGATGAGGGTGGGAGGGGGTGGGCAAAGGAATACTTCATGACCGAACGCCACACGTAGAGGAGCGCCACACACAGAGAGGCGCCAAAAAGTCTCCAAGACAAACAAGATTTTCGGGAAATATAATTTTTAAATAAATTGAATTCTGAACTTTTAAACTAATAGTATTGTCTCGCTTCTTGGTCTATCTTTTAAATTATCCGTTTGTTATTTTCAGTTCTACAAGACATTCACCATCCTGCCTACCACTCACCTCTTCAAATACCCTCGAGTCACAAATACGCACAAATACACGCATACATATCCTCACACATATTTAGCCTCCTTAGCGCCCAACTTCCCAGATACTTAAAATGTGTTAAACAAAAGAAGAAAAAGAACAAGATTTACATTCCTGTATTCTTCGATACATAACGATTAAATTGAATTATACGAAGCCAGGATCGAATTCTTCTGCATTTCCCTCCAATTTATTTCCTTTATGTGTTGTGTCTTTTTGTTTAAACCATACATTATATAGATCGGTATTTTTCTTAAGGGCTAGATAAAATGTCGAGATTTTTTTTTATTCAATTTTACAAGTTGCTTAAGCTGAATCGTTAAGAGAAAGAGAGAGAGAGAGAGAGAGTGGAGAGAGAAAGAGAGAGAGAGAGGGAGACCACATCAATCTAAATTTAAACTTCACTCAATTCATCATACGATTTAATAAGAAGAAACAAGGTCAAGGTTGATTTTTTAAAGTTGTTTTTCTTTGTTTGTTAAGTCGTTACTTGTTCGGGGTTAGACTTGCGAAGGCCTTAAGCTCTTTTGAGCTATGGTGACCCTTTCTATGCCCAGATATTATATTATTGTTAAATACGATATTCGGATGACCAGAGCATTTAACTGGTATACAATGGTGATGTATTTAGATAATAAAGTAATAAATCAGTAATTCAAAATCATTATTTTCCTAACAAACTAGAGAATAGAAACTCTGGTAGGTGCTTTCAAAGGATCAAGGGATTTTAATAAACTCATCTCTGTCTTGTCTTGGCCAGTGCGAAGTGACTGATGATATCACCAAATGATAAATTTGTTAGATTGATACCTTCTGTTCATGCGAGACCGAGGGGACATAATTTTGTCTTGAGTCATGTTTTGTTCTAAATTCAAGGTTTATCCTCTTCAGCCGTGAAAAAAGATCTTTCCCAGAGCAATTTCATACTAGGAAACGATCTAAAAATAGGCCTCTACATTTAGGAATGCAGATAAGACATGAAAGCGTTACACTATACAGATCATGGTGTGTCAGACTATCCTATTCCACTCAGCCATAGGCTTGTTTCAAATGTATTGAAAAAAATGATTGTCATTTCCAACAAGGTACTTATCAATATCTAAAAGATTTGTCCGTGGAAGGGCAGTAGACACCTCACCCTTCCCAGCCAGGAGGTGTAGGGGAGCGCTGTGAGCTTTTTTTTTCTGTATTTGAAACTAAATGAAATGCATATTTTAAGATGTCTACAGTACAATATCCTTCTTCTCTTCTATTAAAAAATTGAAGGTCAAATATCAAATCTGCAATTCACTTCACTTTAATTAATTCAGCCTGAACTCAAGTTTTTTTTTTAATCTGTAGTTTGAAATCTTTATCAATGGGTTAAGCAACGGTCAGAAAAGCACCACTGCTAGGCTAAAATGGTAACTGCCCCATCGCTAGGCTAAAATGGTAACTGCCCCATCGCTAGGCTAAAATGGTAACTGCCCCATCGCTAGGCTAAAATGGTAACTGCCTCATTGCTAGGCTAAAATGGTAACTGCCCCATCGCTAGGCTACAATGGTAACTGCCCCATCGCTAGGCTAAAATGGTAACTGCCCCATCACTAGGCTTAAATGGTAACTGCCCCATCGCTAGGCTAAAATGGTAACTGCCCCATCGCTAGGCTAAAATGGTAACTGCCCCATCGCTAGGCTAAAATGGTAACTGCCCCATCGCTAGGCTAAAATGATAACTGCCTCATTGCTAGGCTAAAATGGTAACTGCCCCATTGCTAGGCTAAAATGGTAACTGCCCCATTGCCAGGCTAAAATGGTAACTGCACCATCGCTAGGCTAAAATGGTAACTGCCTCATTGCTAGGCTAAAATGGTAACTGCCCCATTGCTAGGCTAAAATGGTAACTGCACCATCGCTAGGCTAAAATGGTAACTGCCTCATTGCTAGTCTAAAATGGTAACTGCCCCATTGCTAGGCTAAAATGGTAACTGCACCATTGCCAGGCTAAAATGGTAACTGCACCATCGCTAGGCTAAAATGGTAACTGCCTCATTGCTAGGCTAAAATGGTAACTGCCCTATTGCTAGGCTAAAATGGTAACTGCACCATCGCTAGGCTAAAATGGTAACTGCCTTATTGCTAGGCTAAAATGGTAACTGCACCATCGCTAGGCTAAAATGGTAACTGCACCATCGCTAGGCTAAAATGGTAACTGCCCCATTGCTAGGCTAAAATGGTAACTGCCTCATTGCTAGGCTAAAATGGTAACTGCCTCATTGTTAGGCTAAAATGGTAACTGCACCATCGCTAGGCTAAAATGGTAACTGCCTCATTGTTAGGCTAAAATGGTAACTGCACCATCGCTAGGCTAAAATGGTAACTGCCTCATTGCTAGGCTAAAATGGTAACTGCCCCATTGCTAGGCTAAAATGGTAACTGCACCATTGCCAGGCTAAAATGGTAACTGCCTCATTGCTAGGCTAAAATGGTAACTGCACCGTCGCTAGGCTAAAATGGTAACTGCTCCTTTGCTAGGCTAAAATGGTAACTTTTTAGGGGGGGTATTGGAAGGGACGGGTTACCACAAAAAAAACCTTTTTGCTACGCTCATAGTGATTGTAATTTAGTTATTGTAATTTAGTGATTGTAATTTAGTGATTGTAATTTAGTGATTGTAATTTAATGATTGTAATTTAGTGATTGTAATTTAGTGATTGATTGTAATTTAGTGATTGATTGTAATTTAGTGATTGTAGCTTTTCTTTTCTTTTTATTAAAAGGATTAGGGTTTTTTTTTTTACCTAAAAACACCCTTGGCTACTTTCATGGAATTTAGAGACAGTAATTGTCATTTAGCTTTTTATTGGACGGGAGTTTTAAACTCAAGATCCCTCCCATGGTTAAGCTCATGGAATTCGGTGCTTGTAGCTTGATTGTTTTTTTTATATTAAAGAGGAGGGTTTTAAACTGAAATCCTCTGGAGGGAGGGTAAACACCCCCCCCTCTTGGCTACGCTCATGGAATTCGGTGACTATAGTTTGTTCTATTTTGATTGAAAAGTCTAAACACCCTGGAGGGGGGGGGTAAACTACAACTTTAGCACTTGACATATAGGTGTATCCAGCATTTTTTCCCTGGTAAGGGTCACAGCTAGGCCAGCCCATACTAACCGGGGGATAAACAATGGCCCAAACGGAATCCCTTAGGGTTGAGATTGGGCTCAGTCAGGGGTCCAGAAAAAAATCTTGAGAAACCATTGTGGGGCCAGTAAGAGAATCCAACAGGGCCAAAGATACTTTGGGGAAATCTCCAATAATAAAATTAAAGTATGTTTTTTTTTTTTAAATGCTTGAAAACGTGAAACAGGGAAAATCAGTATGCATTAATGAACAACATAGGTACCTTTTATAAAACTATTGCAATAAGTAGATATATTTCTCCAGTTAGAGAGGGGCTAATTGAATAAAGATCTCAAACAGGGATTTCACTACAAACATTTACAGTATATCGCTCTGGTTTAATGGATGCCATTCTATTTTAAAGGTACCTCAGTCTATTATTCCTGTGTGTAATTATTATTTGAAATTGATACTTAAGTAAGTAGAATTTAAAAAATGAAAGTTAACATTTAGTGAAATTGCAATGATTATTTTACTCAATCTTGTAATTGATTTTTCATTTATCAAGACTAACAATACTAAATAGGTGCTCAGTGCGCAACAGTCCAATCACACTTGTAGAGCAGTTGGGTAGGAGGGGAATATCAGAGGAGAATTGCGTTTTTTGTTTTTTTTTCTTAATGTTTTTTTTTTTGTCTTTTCTTTGTCAAAATCACGCATAGGTTAAGCTTTCTCAGGACAGACAATAGCATCAGAATTGACAGATGAAAATATAACGCTTTGAAAACAGACAGACAGACAGACAGACAGAGAGAGAGAGAGAGATAGATAGATAGATAGACAGACAGAGAGATAGAGAGATAGATAGATAGATAGATAGATAGACAGAGAGATAGACAGACAGAGAGAGAGATAGATAGATAGACGGACGGACGGACGGGCGGGCGGATGGATGGATAGATAGATAAAAGAGTAAAAGATAAGTTTGAGGTTGTGTTAAGGCATGTTGAAATGTAACTTTTTAAAAGACCCACATTTACAAATAGTACCGCGTGCACAAAATCTACAAAAGCGAATTGATTTATTTTCCCAAAGAAATGTTCCCCCCTCGAGCCAGTCATTGCGCTGCTATTAGTGCCAACAATTTGAAACTCCGTGAGGATTAAGTCAGAAATCTCCCAACCTTGTCCTCATACAGAGCCTGTTATTATGTTGGATACTAGAAGCTAAAACACTGCACGCTCGCTCATGAAATAGTTTTGTTTTTGCTTCTTGTACTTTTGGCTCTGAATTAGCTTTGTGGAAAACATCAAAGTTTGGAGGATCTTGGTAGAGTCTTGAACATATGACCTTCCATAGAAATACTTAGTAGAGTCTTGAACATGTGACCTTCCATAGAAATACTTGGTAGAGTCTTAAACATGTGACCTTCCATAAAAATACTTAGTAGAGTCTTGAACATGTGACCTTCCATAGAAATACTTGGTAGAGTCTTGAACATGTGACCTTCCATAGAAATACTTAGTAGAGTCTTGAACATGTGACCTTCCATAAAAATACTTGGTAGAGTCTTGAACATGCGACCTTCCATAGAAATACTTGGTAGAGTCTTGAACATGTGACCTTCCATAAAAATACTTGGTAGAGTCTTGAACATGTGACCTTCCATAGAAATACTTAGTAGAGTCTTGAACATGTGACCTTCCATAAAAATACTTGGTAGAGTCTTGAACATGTGACCTTCCATAGAAATACTTGGTAAAGTCTTGGACATGTGACCTTCCATAGAAATACTTGGTAGAGTCTTGAACATGTGACCTTCCATAGAAATACTTGGTAGAGTCTTGGACATGTGACCTTCCATATAAATACTTGGTAGAGTCTTGAACATGTGACCTTCCATAGAAATACTTGGTAGAGTCTTGGACATGTGACCTTCCATAGAAATACTTGGTAGAGTCTTGAACATGTGACCTTCCATAGAAATACTTGGTAGAGTCTTGAACATGTGACCTTCCATTGAAATATTTAGTGAGACGTTAGTCCGCATACTTCATCCGAGTTCATGAAGAGCTTTATTAGATCTTTCTGATTGGAATATTTGTTGTACTTTCTTGTGCTACTACTTGTACAATAATCAAACTTTCTACACAGCAAACATCAGCAGTCTTATTAACTTTTCCATCACCTGCTGGTATGGTAATACTTTACTGGCACAAAGACTTATAATAAATAGACTAATCAAAAAAGCATCGTATATCACTCAACTACAGCTACCATCTCTTGAAGAGCTTTTCCAAGAAAGATGCCTTTCCAAATCACTCATGATTCTTAAAGATAACCTGCACCCATTAAACCACTGTTTCACAAGATCTGAACGAAGTGGTCGTCTCCTTTCCATTAGAACTAAAACTGAAAGATTTAAAAACTCCTTTATCCCACTGTCGTCATCGAGAAGTACATAGAAGTCAAATTCATAATGTGAATGTGTATGTGTTTCGAGTGTGAATCTTGTTCGAATTTTTAATCAATATTGTTTTTGTACAGTTGTTTCACTGAGCTCGTCAATTGTAGTCAGACTGAATTTCCATTAGATTGGATCAATAAAAATTATCTTATCTATCTATTTAGCGTAAGACAGAACGTCAAAGTCCCAGTGGAGGACAAAACGTCAAAGTCCTAGTGTAGGACAAAACGTCAAAGTCCTAGTGTAGGACAAAACGTCAAATTCCTAGTGCGACTGACTCAAGGATTCTATCAGCCCCTGTTTGCTTTGTAGTTCATCAATCATTGAAGCCTATATTTATACACAAGTTCCTCAATAACAAAAGAAATTAAATCAACCTCCTTCCTGGCCACTTCAAGAAAGGCATGGTTTCTTTCGTTGTAATCCAATTGGCTCGCTTTGTTATCATCTTTCAATGTGGTATCGTTTATATCAGTGTTTCTCAAACTGTGTTTCACGAGGCCAGAATACTAGATCTACACAAGAATTAATTCCTAATCAATGCAGGCCAGAAAATACAAATTGATTTTACTAACTCGGTAAATGAACATAATTTCTGTCATATCTGTTAGTGATGGACAAAAGTTAGCTTAAAAGTTAGAAACTTTTAGCTTAAAAAAAAATAATTAATTAAGGCCATTGTTTAACAAGAAAAAAAAAGTTTAGTTAAATTCGTACTTTAATTTTTTTTAGTTACTAAAAAGTTTAATTAAAATTTGTACAACTTTTCAACATGTGGTCAGGGTTGAAACCCACATCCCTGCTTTCTGGTCATGTGATATCAATAACTTTGATTATCAAAAAAAAAACTAATTAGTCAGTCTGCATTTGAAGAGGGTTAAGTAAGATGCTGGTAGTAGTTTTGTAAAAAATGTTTTACATGTTTCGGATATCAGTTTGAAGTGAACTAGAATTCATTCAGAATTTAGAACAAAGCATTGCTTGCCTCATGGTATCGACAGTATGGTTGATTTAATGAGTGACACCGATTTGAGACAGAGATACAAAGGTCGAGTTTGTCAGAGGAGTACCATAATATTTCAAAACAAGCAATCCTTATTTTATTTCCCCTTTCTAGAACCTATTAGTGCAAAACAGGATTTTCCTATTGTATTGTAAAAAAAAAAAAGTATAACAATAAGTCAGTCTCCACACCAGATAGTAGAATTCACCTGACCTATATCGTACCTGTTATCAAGGAACTATGTTCTTCAAGGAACCAATACCTTCAGGGTCGTGTAGGTATATTTCTCTATAACTTTGCGTATGTATTTTATTATAGCTTACTTCTCTCAAATCGTCCGCGTAGCGCAGGGGATAGCGCGCTGGACTTCTAATCCAGAGGTCGCGGGTTCGAATCCCGCCGTGGATGACATATTTTTTTGAGGAGGGCGGTGGCTGAGTGGTTAATTGCTTGGGTTCCGAACCTGGGGTCCTGGGTTCGAAACTCGGTGAAAACTGGGGTTCTGAGAGCGCCCCAGAGTCTACTCAGCTCTAATGGGTACCTGACTTTAGATGGGGAAAAGTGCTGGCCACATGACACCTTGCTCGTTAACCGTTGGCCAAAGAAATAGACGTATAGATCACAAGGGGAACTTTACACTTTCAAAAAAATAATAATAATGCTAAAAAAGTCAGTTTTTTTTCTTTAAGCAAGTTTAAAATTAAGCATTGTGTTTTAAATTGTACGAAAGTGCGAAATATTCTCAAGTGGTATAAGTTTGACTCTGTGTATCTCATCCTACTGTATTTGAAGACAAAACAAAACCTTTTACTGTTTTGTTGCTTGTAAAATTAAGATGGTTGGTTAGTGTAGTTCTTGTCCAAGTAGAAAAAATGTTTGATTGGATGAAGGATGTATTGAAGTGGGGAGGGGTGGGAGAGAGAACGAGGGAGAATTTAACTCTCAAGGGATGCAACTCGTACATGAGAGCTTGTCAGATACATTGAGCTATCGGCTATTAGATTGCGGTTCTTGATCGTGTACAACATTAACTTGGTTGTCTCCCTTCCTTTTCCCCACGGAGATTGGCGAGACTTTCTCAACACCTTCATCATTGTTGTGGTGATGGGACGCGTTTCAGGAAGCAAGGGAAATAAGGATTGGAACAGAGCGCTTGAAGTCTCGTATCAATGCAAAAGATAATTTTAAGAAGAAAACAAAATGTAGAAGTAAAATAAAACATTGACTAGATGAAACTCAGTTATGCATATTATTTAATTCTGAAGGGGAGACAAACGTAATGCCGCTTTCATAAAAAAAAAAACATGAGTTGTCTTTCTTCATTTGTTCATGTCTATTTCAATTGACCCACTAGACGGTCCAGTAAGGGGAATTACATCATTTAATTTTAATATCTTGTGTTTGTCTAGAGTTTACGGTGGCTACTGTCCTGGTTTGTGTCATGGTTAAATATACTCATCCTTTTTTTTATCATTCCATTAATGAGTTTAGACTCTTGAGGTGTTTCGTTTGCTTGGGTGAACACATGCCATAACTCATTATTTGTGTGTCATTGTTTCTCTGTGGGATCTTTCAAGGCGCTCTGGTCAGACTATCTAGGTAGTGGAAGCTTTTTCCAAATCATTGGTCTACACTTAATGCATCTATCGTCTCGTCTTCCCCAAATACACTAGGTCATGTCAGGTCACAAGTAGCTATAATGAGAAGGTTACGTACAGTAAGACATTCTCCAAGGCACAGTGGGGGGACACGAAGAAAGGGTCGCGTCTTAAGCAGAGCAGGCCTCTCTCTCTCTCTTGAGATCCTTCGAAGGACAGCTGCTGACCGGGAAAAGTGAAAGGGATTGGGTTAACACCCTTACGACGAAAGTGAAGTAACAGAGGATGATGGCATGTCTGAATCACTCGCGGAAATGTTTCATGTAATCTCAAATCAACTTAATAGTTTCTAAACATTTGAATTACTCTCTGATATGTCTCATATAATCTCATATCAACGCAATAGTTCGAGGATTTGATTTTGGGCACATCGGCACAATTTAGGCCATGTCGTGCCTGCAGTCCCTCAAGGGCCACTCTCCCTCCACACAACAAGGGCCAAATTCCATACAGTCAAATCGTTAAAATCAAGGTCTATTCACATTTAAAATAGTAGAGGTAGTAAAAATTTAATAATTTGGTAAAAATCTAATGTAAATAGTACATGTCTAAAGAATTCATAAATCAGATCTTCGTAGACAACCCCACTTCCCGGATAAAGCCCAGTACCTTCCCAGGGTCGACATTATTAAATAGTGTTTTTAAATTAGTGGCTCTAAAATATTTCTCCCTGACATCCTGGTATCTGGGGCAGTCGATGAGGATATGTTCCACGGTGAGGCGAGAGTCACAATACTCACAAAGTGGGGGCTCTTCTTTCTTCAGCACAAAAGAGTGCGTGATGTAGGTGTGGCCAATCCTAAGTCTGGACATGGTCGTGCTACCACGCCTTGTCAGACCCTTAGATGTGGACCGCCACCTGACATCCGCCACAATCTGCCTGAGTTTATTGTGAGTCTCAGCCTCCCATCGGTCCTGCCACTCTTGGTAGGTGGCAGAGGCAATACTTTGTCTCAGGTCCGAGCAGGGAATTTGGGTTCCTGACACCGCATGATTTAGGGCTCTCTTTGCTTCTCTGTCTGCGGCTTCGTTTCCCTCAATGCCCACATGGGAGGGGACCCAGATGAAGGTGACATCCCTATGATCGGCTGTTATTTGGTCCAACAGCTTCAGACTCTTACGTACCAATGGAATGTCAGTCTTCATCCGCCCCAAAGCTTGCAATGCAGATTTGGAGTCGGAGCAGATTATAAATTTCCTCCTTTCTGATGCTTTGACGGCCATAAGTGCAAGCGATATTGCATGTAATTCGGCCGTAAAGATGAAGCAGCCATCGGGGAGTCTACGGGAGATTTTTTTGTTCCGAAAGGAGCAGGCACACGCGACCTTTCCATCCATTTTGGATCCGTCTGTGTAGATGGTGCCACAATCTCCGTAGCTCTCTTGCAGTTCTCTAAAGTGGACTTGTAGTATGCTTGGGTCTGTATTTTCCTTTTTGAAATTGAGGAGGGATAAATTTAATTTGGGTTTATTCATTAGCCAAGGAGGATTCTGAGGGGTTTCTATTTTAGAGATTTGGTCAATGGGTGGAGTTAAATTTTGGATGGGTTCTCTCATTCAAAGGCCTAATGGCTGTATGACGTTAGGCCTTCGATTGTATAATGTATAATTCTACCTCTGTGGGGTTAAATATGGAGTCGAAAGCAGGGTTCGTGGGGTTGGATTTTAGCTTGACTATATACTGCATTGCAAGCTTTTTCATTCTCCACATGGAGGCTTGGGATAGGTGATGTACGAAACAGAGACGCAGGGCAGCATTTTGTATTGGTTCCAGTATTTTTAGGTACGACTATATTATGGATCCGTAGTCTAGCTTGGATCGAATTAGACTCCGATATAGCAGCAGCAAAGTATCTCTGTCAGCTCCCCAGTCCGTATGGCTGAGTACTCTAAGTATGTTTAATGACTTTTGGCATTTTCTCTTAAGTTCCTTAATGTGGGGGAGAAAATTAAATTTGGAATCTAGAGTGAGGCCTAAAAATTTTGTAGTTTTCACGACAGGGATCTTCTTTTTGTGTATAAATAGTTCAGGGTCTGGGTGGAGTCCCCTTAAATTACAAAAATGCATACTAACTGTTTTGGAGTCCGAAAATTTAAAACCATTATCGTTTGCCCAATTTTGAATTTTGTTTAAACATAACTGTAATTTTCTTTCTAGGGTGTTCATGTTTTTCCCATAAGTAAAAATGACAAAGTCATCAACATACAAAGAGCACTCTATGCCAGGGGAAAGAGCATTTATGATGCTATTTATTTTTATGTTGAACAGGGTGACTGACAGAATGCTGCCCTGGGGTACACCCATTTCCTGGTCATGAGTGTCAGAAGCGGAGTTGCCCACTCGAACCTGAAATTTTCGGTCTTTCAGGAATTCCCCCACAAAACGAGGAAGATGTCCCTTAAGCCCCATAAGCTCCAGGTCACGTAGAATGTTTCCAGGTTGTGTCATAGGCCTTTTCTATATTGAAGAATACAGCTACTAGATGTTCTCTTCTGAGTAATGCATTTCTAATATAAGCTTCCAGCCTTACCAGGTGGTCAGTTGTTGTCCGCCCTTGCCGTAATCCGCACTGGTAGTTAGAGATCACCAGGTACCAGACCAGCCTACTGTTAATCATTCTTTCCATGGTTTTGCAGATGCAGCTTGTTAGTGCTATTGGTCGATAGTTAGCTGGGTCAGAGCCGTCTCTTCCCGGTTTAGGTATCGGTATAACTGTGGCTTTCCTCCAGCTGTTTGGGAAAGTGCCTGTTTGCCACGCACAGTTATAGACCCCTAGCAGGACTGCCAATGAGGGTTCGGGAAGGTGCTTGAGGAACTGGTAATGGATTTCATCTTCTCCAGGCGCTGTGTCATGTGACTTGTCTAGCGATTCCCTCAGTTCCTCAAGCGAGAACGGTTTGTTGTAGTCTTCATTGTTCTCTGACCTGAAATCAATAGAGTGTCTTTCCTCCCTGGTTTTGACTTTTTGCAACTCTGGCGTGTAATGTGCAGTGGATGACTTTTCTGCTATTGAGGATGCAAGGCAGTCAGCTATTTCTCTGGGGGACGTGACAGTTCGTCCTTGGTTTTTTAAATGCCCTATTGCATTTGATTCTTTCCCTTTGATTCGCCTTACTGCCTTCCAGACCGCTCTAGCAGAAGTTTTGGCATCCAGACTGAAAACAAAACTTCTCCAGGAATTCCTTTTGGCTGACCGTATGGTTTGTCTAGCTTTTGCTCTAGCTATTCTGAATAGCTTTAGGTTTTCCTGGGAAGGATTCTTTATAAATGCAGCCATTCGTTTTTTCCTATTGCCAATAGCACTTTTGCAGGCTGTATCAAACCATGGTTTGCTAGGCAGTTTTGGATTTGCGGAGGTTAGGGGGACAATTTTCCTGGCTATACTAAGTAGCTTGCTAACAAAGGTATCAGCTGGGCTCTGTTCATCGAGGATATTTGCTGTGATATCCTCTGAGCATCTTGTTTGGAATTGTTCCCAATCGGCCTTATTCAGTTTCCACCGCTGAGGTCGTCCCAATGAGGGGAGATTGTTAGTAATTATGATTGGGAAGTGATCACTTCCCCGTAGATCATTGCTAACTGACCATTTAAAGTCGTCCAGAAGTCCAGGGACGCATACGGTGAGGTCAATGCATGTGAGAGATCCAGTTCCTGGGTGCAAGTAGGTCGGTGATGCATCATTAAGTATGCATAAATCATGTTGGAGGAAGATATCCTCCAGCATACGGCCTCTTGTGTCGGTATTGTTGGATCCCCACATGGTGTTATGGGCATTGAAATCCCCCAAGGATTATGTAAGGCCGGGGGAGTTGTTTCAATAGGTCCTCCATGTCTGTTTGGTTTAATGGAGCGCCTGGTGGTAGATACAGGCTGCAGCAAGTGATAACCTTGTGAAGGGTTATCCTAGCTGCTACGGCCTGTAGTGTGGTCTGTAGTTCTACCCTCTCATGGGGGATGCTATCCTTCACAAGGATACAGACTCCACCTGATGCTCTCTCTGCATCCTCAACATTCTTGCTGTAAGCACTGTAGCTTCGGAAGCTGATGCTATCTTTCAGAAATGTTTCCTGTAGGCAGACAGCTACAGGAGTCTCAGAGTCCATTAGTAGCTGCATTTCCTCATAATTGGCCTTGAGGCCTCTACAATTCCACTGTACAATTCTGGAATCCATGGCCTATTCTAGATGACCTACTTGGAACTATTTGGCCTTGGGAGGCCCCCGGAGGGGTTTCCCTTTATTCCAGTGACCTTGGTATTTTTATTCTTGGGTTTGGATGGAGAGGAGGACAACCCCCTTTTTTTGGGGAGATCCCTCTGGTTAGAGCGGAGGTTATTTCCTCCTCGCTCACCTCGGGCATCCTCACCGCTTTGATTTCTCCACTTAGGGAGTTGGTCAACCTCTAATTCGGTAGAGGTTGGGGTGTCTGGCTGGTTTCTCTGAGGAGAACCTGTGTCAGACATGATGTCTCCGGGTTCTCCCGGAGTATTGGTTTTGACATGCTGCTCAGTCTCCATGCTCTCATCAGCGAGCACAGAGAACCAGTTCTTTAGTATGACAACAGGGCTTTCTTGTTTCTTCAGAGGTGTGTTCTTTGGCGGTGTTTTCTTCTGAGTTGGAGGAGGAGGAGAGGGTGGTGGGGTCAATGTGTCCGTCTGTGTGGCTATGGATCTTCCTATCTTAGCAACAGCCTGGGCATAGGTCTTTGTCAAGCCGAATTGGCCCTTGGGTAGGGCCAATACAGCCGATTTCGCCTGGCTGAAGGTACATCCATTTCTTGCCTTGTACTCCTGCACGGCAACCTCCTGTTTCCACACAGGGCAGTCCTTGGAGTAGGCTGAGTGGCCAGCGTGACAGTTTTTGCATTTGAACTGGGCTGTGCAGCCCTTGTCCTCATGACCTTCTCCAGCACATCTGGCACACACAGTGTTCCTCTTGCAGACTGCCGCGCCGTGTCCATAACCCTGGCACTTGAAGCACCTCATGGGGTTAGGTATGTAGGGCCTCACTGGAACTCACATACTCTGGCGGTGTCCTAGTTCCAAATGTGAGGATAATAGTGGCGGTTTTGACCTCCTCACCATCCCTGCGCCTGGTAATGCGCCGGGCATGGGTGACTCCTTCAATGCCATCCACTACTTCCTTCTCGGAACATTCCAGTAGGTCCCTAGAGCTGATTACACCTCTGCTGGTGTTCAGACTCTTGTGTGGCATGACTTCCACTTGGAGATCACAGAGTCTTCTGCATCTTAAAAGCCCATCAGAGTGTATCTTGCTATCAACTTCTACTAGAAGTTCCAAAGACTTGTGTAGCTTAGACACACTCTTGGATTCTCCCACTACTGACTTAAGTCCCTTGTAGATGACAAAAGGGCTCATCTTTGTCAGACTTTTCCCCTCCTCTGTGCACCTAATCACCAGAAATGATGGCCAGGTAGCACAGCTTTTTGTGGCCTCCTCCTTTCTATCCTCCATACGGCGTCTCTTGCCCAGACATAGGTCTGGGGCAAGAAGTTATTTTGGGTGTTTTTTTATCCATAGGTGTTCTTATTAGTTTGGCACCTGTGCTCCCCACCCGCCATCGAGTCCAACAAGGGGACGGGCCATTCAGAAGTCCAGAATGAGCCCGCCAGGGCTACACATGTGCTATACTCAGTCAGCTACTGCATCGGACATGTGCCCGATACAGCAGCTCCCTGATTGACCCTCCAGCCACCGCCCTCCAGCATAGGTCTTCATCTGGGCCTCAGGTCTAGGGGAACATGGAGCCAAAGTATTGTGTTGTGGTGGTTTATCCTCAGATAGCCACCACTCAAACACCAGGATCTCTTTATCCCCCCTTACCCGTCGCAGTCCACGGCAAACGGACTGGTCTAGGACGTAGTGAGATTTTAGAGATAAGGAGACAGAGTGATGATCAATGAAGGCAGACTGAGGAAAGGAGGAGGCAGACACAATGATAGAAAAGAAGTAGGGCACTTTTGAGCTCCAAAAGTGCTAAGGAAAGAGGAGCGCAGTTTAACGTCATGTCTCGGGACGCATAGTTCTAGGAAATGTCTCTTGTAATCTCAGATCTACGCAACAGTTCCTAAACTTTTGAATTACTCGCTATGTCTCATATAATCTCATATCTACGCAATAGTTCGAGGAAATGTCTCTTGTTATCTCAGGTCTACAAAATATTTCGCGGAAATTAAATATTTAACTTCAGATCAACGCAACAGCTCCATGTCCATTGGCATGCTCTTCAGTCAACGCGATAATGCAAGGTTTGAACCCTGCCCTTCGCCTTTCCTAAGACGTATTACTCCTCATGACGTGAGGAAACTTTTCAAACAAAACAAAACGTTTTTTTTTAAGTTGTTCACTCGTGTATTGGACATTTGATAAGATCATTAGAATGTTCAGGCTTGTGTAGATCATTAGAATGTTCAGGCTTGTGTAGATCATTAGAATGTTCAGGCTTGTGTAGATCATTAGAATGTTCAGGCTTGTGTAGATTATTAGAATGTTCAGGCTTGTGTAGATTATTAGAATGTTCAGGCTTGTGTAGATCATTAGAATGTTCAGGCTTGTGTAGATCATTAGAATGTTCAGGCTTGTATGAGTGTGTGCTAAGGATAGTCTAAAAGGTTAAACTAATTGATAAGCGAAACAAATCAACCAGAAAACTTCCAATCTAGATTTATTTTATTTCGTATGCAGCTAACAGTAGTCAGTAAATAAACGATTCAATGGTCGAGATTAAACTGTCTCATGCAAATAAACCAGCTGACAAAATATATATTTGACTTTAACTCACCCTGTATTACTCCGTTCAAGTTTTCTTGACTTTTACTTTTAAAAAATAGATTTAGTGCTACAGGCTGTGTAGAGTGAGGTGGAATGAAAGAGTGTACCAGAATTGTGTTTCCAATGTTTAGTATAGATCTAGAATTGTGTACTGCTTTCAAAATGAGACTGCACTCTATTACATGGAGCGTTTATTCATTAATATAGTCTCCTCGCAGCTGACTTGGTCACTAGCTTTCACACAACAAAATATGGTAGTGCATTTTACAAAACAAGACTAATTAATAAGTTATTTTCAATAATCATTAAAGTCAATTTAGTGAGGTCTTAATAGGCTCAAATCTGCTTTCCTTGAACAAAACCCCTGCAGTTGTGCACATGTCAACTTACGCATACAGGTCAATGGCATATGGCTTCCTAGTTCTATACGCATACAGGTCAAGGGCATATGGTTATCAGTCCAATCAAATCGGAATTTAGCGAGTCTCGGACGGCCAAAACGAAAATATAGTCTATTTAAAACAGGTATTTTTAACATGGCAGTTATTAATGAAACCGCCAAAGTATTAGCTAAAAAAATTCTAGCTGTGTTAGATCTAGTAAACCAAGTCCCATGCCACTTTATGAAACAGAATCATGTATTATATAGGACAAACTGCTAGATGTAATCCAGACACAAACTGCTAGATCTAACCCAGACATAAAAGCATGCTATTTTATTTTTAGCGATTAGGTTCAGAAAAGATTTCTCAATTGTGTAACCAAGGGAGACCAATGTACAACGTAGAGCTTGACCAACAAAAAGAACTCAGAACTCATGGGAAGTAAATGTTTAACACATTTGTCAAATCTTTTGTTTTGTAGAAATCGCTGGTGATAGCGTCTCAAAAACAGCATTGGAAATTGCTTCAAACGGTTTCTACATCCAATGTGTACCACTGACTTTGCAGCTAAATAGACAGACAGCTTAAGGATAAACTAAATAACATTAGAAACTATTGACATGATGCAGTCCCTATCTACATCATTGCACAATTCGCTGGGTAATAGAATGGAGGTTTTGTATGGTGCACGCAATGTTCTTCAGCAAGAGTGTATCAAGAGACAGAACAGGACGATCATCTCACATTATCCACATCTAGTCTTCAGGCAGAGCATTGTCTCCCTTTCCTCTCATTGAGACCCTTCATGTCTGATGAACAATAACTAACATGGGATCATACCACACAAGTTGTAAGAGTTTTATCATAGGAGTTCCACTTGTTCGTTTGACAAACACTATGTCTACTCAATATAGTATTGAAGAGTTCCACTTGTTCGTTTGACAAACACTATGTCTACTCAATATAGTATTGAAGAGTTCCACTTGTTAGTTTGACAAACACTATGTCTACTTAAATAGTACTGAAGAGTTCCACTTGTTAGTTTGACAAACACTATGTCTACTAAATATAGTATTGAAGAGTTCCACTTGTTAGTTTGACAAACACTATGTCTACTTAAATAGTACTGAAGAGTTCCACTTGTTAGTTTGACAAACACTATGTCTACTAAATATAGTATTGAAGAGTTCCACTTGTTAGTTTGACAAACACTATGTCTACTTAAATGGTACTGAAGAGTTCCACTTGTTAGTTTGACAAACACTATGTCTACTCAATATAGTATTGAAGAGTTCCACTTGTTAGTTTGACAAACTTTGTATAACTACTAACAGTTACAGCCCAAGAAAAAAAGAAAATGTAGTTGAGAAATTGAGCAAGCTGTAGAAGTATTCTGTTTATTGTAATGGGAAAAAAATTTGATGGCTGTACAGAACAAATCAAAACTATATTTTGTTGGTAGAAAGTTAACAATATTAATTAACAGCACCAGTTTCAATGTGACCATAACCTGTCACTTGTGTTATGACCTATGACCCTTCAAGAGTACTAGGCTATAATAAAACCTGTCAACACTGGTTAGTGCTAGAAGCAGGAACAGAATGGTGCATTATTTCATCTTTGCCTTTCGTCCAAACAGTTTCCTTAACTGACATCTGAAGGATTGTATGACAACTTGAGGAAAGAAAACACATTTTCAACTAATTCTAATGGGGCAATGGGAAACTTTCAATAGAAATCTCTTCCTGATGAGACACGCGTTTTTAAATGCATGTCTAAAAATTTCAAACAAATATACAAGCTGCTGAGTTTGAAAACACTTGCCTGACATTTTGCTATGTAAAGACAATTCTATTTTCGTCAAAAAAGTTTCAGGGTTAAGATTGTTCTCAAGTATTAAGATTTAGCAATGCTAGCAAAATACTTGCAGCACCAAAAAAAAAAAGAGACCTGTGATTTGAGCATCAGTAATTAGGTCTGTATTTTAAACCTGCTGCTAACAGAGTAGGAATCTATCTGGAGCAAAATGGTAAGCCCAGAAAAGTGGAAAAGTGTCAAGTAAAACCCAGACTTTGATACAAATCAGATTTAGCAATGAAACAAACAAAAATGACTGTATAAGATGAAAAGTTAATTAGTGCTATTGAAAATGTATTAATCAACAGTTTGTAAACATAGTTACATTTCCCTCTAATTAGAAATCTTTGACCAGCCAACAAAAGGGCAACAGAAGCAACAATTTTCATTTGAAATTTTTAAAAAATTAAAAAATAGACAATGTACTAATAGCATGATCTGTTCAGCGCAATATGAAGTCAGATATTTAATTTAATAAAATATATGCTGAACAGTTAAAAACAAAACAATAACATTTAGAGTTGGCAATGTATTGTAAACAAAAGTTGTCAAAGCATAAAGCATCAAGTAAACATAAATATTGTTATAACTCTGCCATTCGCACCGCCAACTAAGCTAGAAGGTGTGCACTGTGATAAACTAGACTGGAAAGGATGTCAACATTAGAAGAGGAGAAGATTTCCGACCAAGTAAAGAGCCAATCTGGAGAGATTGTGCCTAAGATAGATGTTGTTTTGTGTACCTGTGATGTCCTGTGAATAAAGTCTCGTTAAGTTGCCTCACTGAAGTTATTACAATATATAAAAAACAGAATTCCAAGACACTGAAGTATCATAATATATTTAAAATGAAGAGTTTGTTTTAGGTATTGTAAACTTCAAATAATGAGAGAAACATTTAAAGTGCTTATCACTTTTTATGAAGCTTTGAACCTTGGACTTTCACACCCAACACAAGACTGCATTTCAAATACATTTGTTATGCCTAAGGGCCACTGGCCAAAGTATGGCAGCTGTCTACATTAAAGTGTGCTAGGTGTTCATATATGAGCCATAAGAAATATTTCAAATTAAAAGATAAAAATTGTAATGCAATATGAAATTGTTCTTTGCTTATTCCTCAAAAGACTTTTTTGTTGGTTTTAAATAATGAAAGTATTGATCAATTCTGTTCTTCAGTTATATAAACGTATGTATAAAAACAATGTATCCAGAGAACTTCTAAGATTCAGTTAACCAAAAGGTTAATCATTAGAAAAGTTTTATTGCTGGCTTTGTTCTTTGATTCTAGTGCAGCTTTTATTTAAAAGAAAAAAATTAAGCAAGTGCTGAAACAGATTAAGAAATATTTAGCTCTCAGAGGAAATATTTAGCTGTCAGAGGTAAATATGTATACACATTCCCTGATCACATGACTTATTGTATACATCAATATAGTTCAGTGAATACTTATACAATAACATAACAAACATTTATTTATTCTATTGATCAATAATGTCACCGAATTATGCAGCACAATATATATATATCTATGTTTCATAATTCATATAGGAAAGTAAGGCTCTAGTATTGTACTGAAAAGCTAAACAGCCAGACAGACATGCAATAAAAAAAATCAAATAGAAACAGTTCCAATGAGAATCTGATGAAACCAACAAAAAGGATCATTAATTCAAAATGTAGTGGTGGTAACAAAGAGTTAAAAATCAAGTTCATTGTTACCAATGTAGCCAGTGACAGACTGGGTCTACAATTTCAACCAGCAGTCTTGGGTAAGCAAATCATAGACCTAGAGACCTTCAAAAGCAAAGAGAGGTCACATGTTACTCTAAGGACTAGTGGTAACATGACATCCAAATGTGAAGTTGGTGTGAAGTGCTTCTTTACATTTAAAGTCTTTCTCAAAGATAAAAAATGAGAAAAGCTTAAAGGCAGCCAAGTTATGATTCAAATGTCAAGACCCTCAACTGTATGTAGAATAATAGAATTAAGTTGTGCTAAAGGGCTTAAAGAGTTTAAATCCAAGTGAAGACTGGGATTTTGAATTTCTGGAGTTTTAGGGCACCCCTGAGTCTACCTAACTCTAATGGGTACTTGACATTAGTTGTGGAAAAGTAAGACAGTCACATGACACACTCATTAACTGTGGGCCACAGAAACAGAAGAACTTTACATCTGCAACATAGATGACAAGGTCTGAAAAGGAAACTTTTGAATAAGTCAGAGCTCCTTTTTATGAAACATCTCTACTATATCTACTCTAAGCCCACACAACAAAACATTCATATTCCAATCTGTTCAATGATTTCTTTTCATAACAAGGTCTGACCATATCAGAATACATAAAATGCTAAAGGTGTCTTGAAAAAAGTCATATATTATGCTGCTAACATATATAATAGTAAAAACAACACAACTCCCTAGCCACTGTAGAACTGAAGAAAAAACAAATGTGGAAGCTCCCTTTAACTTCCAAATACAAAAAAGAAACAAAAGTTTGCAATGAATAGAATAACAGAAACTCAACCCTCTACTGTACACAGTAATACATAGAGAAATACAAAGATAAATAAGAGTGTATATGAATACAAGAATGCTGTCATCAAGGTAAACACTATGAATGGTCAATATAAATGGTCTATATGAATGGTCACTATAATTTATAGAATATAGGAACTAATATTGTAAAAAAAACAAACATTTTTAAGAGAAACATTTCTAAGTTATAAATAAAGTTTGCACCAAGTCATTTCTCCTAAAAGATGTGGGCAAGGTGGTGGACAAAGACTAAGGCTTGTTTGGTCATTTTACAATCATAATACTTAGGGTCATACATTATGGTTTGTACATTTAACATCATTTCTAGGATAAACACCAGTAGTGAACATGGACATCACACAATAATTTCTATATTGAAATAACTTCTCTTTCATAAAGACTTCACATAACTAACAACACAGTATATACTTGAACAGAATCCAACAGTTCCAATAAAATTTCAAAACAAAAATCTGACAATAACCCAAATAACATAACAAGCATAGGCTGGTGGTTTTAAATAACATCAACAGACATTGGCAATGAAATGTATATATTTATAAATAGTTGTATTTATATGCTCCACATATTACAACATTCAACGCTATATCTGACAGTGGCCGTAGCCACATGAAATACAGCACCCCATTTTCGGACTTTAAGACAAACCTTATATACACATATATAAATATATAGATTTTATTCTTCCCTTCATGGTCTTCAGGGGTAATGCTAATAACTAAGATATCAGTATCTATTTATTTGACTGCTTCATTAGACACAAAAAGATCATTGCAATACACTCTGGCATGGATAATCATCAGGCAAACAGGCAACTTTGGCAGCATCCAATTTTGCTGCATATAATCTGGCTAAAAGTGATTACTACAAAAATAATTTAAAAATGAAACTTTATGTTGAAGGTTACAATTTTAAAATATGAATCCATAAAAAATAAATAATGTAAAGTAGTAAGGTAGAAAACCTGAAACACAGAATGAAGTTTAAAAAATAGTGAAATGATATATCACAGAAATGAAAGAAAGGCATGTAACATAATAAATACAACGTGCATGGGAGCTATTGTGTAAGTGACTGACACATATATTTGGCACGAGCGAGAAAGAAGAGGCAATCTACAAAACACAACAGGAAGAAACAATCCAGACATTACTTCAACTCAAAGCAATTATTGCACTGACCTATAACAAGGGTAAATATGTAGCAAGTTTTTTTTAAACTGTAGTACTGGGCCATATATTTGTGTATATAGTGGGGGGTGGGGGGGGGGGGGGGTGGCGCAAACTAAATGAATAAAAAATTAAAAATAACATATACATGTGAAAATACTTGAAGAATCAGAATTTAAGTTGGTAATTTGCAAACCTTTCTTCTTTGATTTCATTTTTTTGTCAACAAGTAATTTTATTGCTCAGCCCTTTACCTGTTTGACTTTCATAATGACAGGTGAAATCATTCTCCATGGTTCACCATCAACATGTACCACTTTGGTACACAATATTTCACATTCTTTGGCTATAATGAAATGTCATAGATTTGTGTGATATATAAATGTGTAAGTCAATAATAATAAATGGCCAGGAATTTCAAAAGAACACAGACTTAGAACAAACAAAATTGCTTTTTCGTGAAGATGGACCCAAAGTTTGGATAACATCTTATGATTTTTTTTAAATGTTCGTAGCATCAAAAAATATATTTTTTTTAGAATGTGTATAATTTTGAGTATTACAAGAATGATATATAAAAATTATTATCTTTATTGTTTTTTTTTATGTTACTGTTTTGTTTTTTCAATGAACATTGTGCAAGATTAATATATAATAGTATTTGAAAACCCATAGGATATTTCCTGGTTTTCTCAAAAGTGGTTGTGTGTGTGTCCTTTGTGGTTTGTGCAAGCTACAATAAAAGACAATTAAAAACAAAATTTGTGAGTACAATTAAGTAACCAACAATGTTCTGACTTGCAGACGTCATGTAAAATTAGGCATCTGAATCCTGCCCAGTTTGTGCCAGAAGGTGTTATCTTTGACCAAGTCCAAGTCTCGCAGTCTGACATAGACAGCACCCAGAAAGTTGTTCTCCTTCAACACAGCACTGTCCCACACTGTCACCTGGAGGATTTTAGTTCGGATCTCACGCTCTGTTAGTTGGTACTGCAGCTGTGAAGGGAATGCAATATGTAAGTGACAGTAAACATATTTCTTTTTAAATTAAACTCATTTGTCAAATATTTATTTATTATTAACCCCTTAAGAGATTAATGAACAACCAAAGATAGTGTTGTCAGGCTAAGATTTTGTGTTTGAACCAAAGGTATTGAGGTCACATTCTAGTGTAGCCTGAGCTTATTTATCTGGGATGAGAAGGATGTCCTCTAATGACACCTGACATTTTTTGGACCAAAAAAAGTTTTTTGATCATTGTACTGACCACAAGTCATTCTTTATAAAAAAAAAAAGCAGCCATAGAAGCATGGAACCTTTTCCATACACATGGCTGCCTCATCAGCTACTTGATCTTCAAGAGAAAGTTCAGTTATTGTAAACAGTTTTAAATAATTTATTTAACAAGGTGACAGCTTTCTTGTAAGAAGTGATTTATTGCATTGATCCTAGAAATGAAATGTCCTAAAACAAATATTTCATTGTGTATGCATGTTAATCCTTTTAAATGTTTTTATTCAATGTTACTGTTGTCTCTCGTTTAGATGAAAGAATAAATAAAAGAAGATAGTTGCAACAAGAACTGTAGAGAGTGGAATGCAGGCCATGGATTACATTCAATATAATCATGTATATATCTGAAAGTGTAACATCAGCTTCCTAGTAAAACTTAAAGATGTATTCTTCACTAGTGGTCTCATATGGCTGGTTACTGAACGCTGAAGCTGAAAGAAGAATTCAAGCCTATGAGACTAAATGCTAAAGAAAAATGCTGGGTATGAGATAGCAGGAAAAGAAGACAAATAAGTTTGTATAGGAGGAACTCTTCAATACTGTAAAGAGAAGAAAGCTGAGCTGGTTTGGTCCTAGTGTAAGACATGAGTCACTTCATCCTTCAAGTACAGTGGAGGAAGCACAAAGAAAAGGTCGTCAAAGAAAAGCTGGCTGGACGATGTAAAAGAATGGACAGGCCTCTGTCTTGATATTCTACTAAGAACAGTCGCTGACAGGGACAAGTGGAGGGATTTGTTCACATGAACTGTCACAGCACCTCTAGGGGCAATGAGAGAAGATTAGATTGTTTGAGAGAAATTCAGATCAGCTCCTCCTTAAAAAGATAAAAGAGATTTGATTGGTGCACCTACCAGTTCATTAAAAGTTGGGCAGGTGGTGTTTTTCACCACTTTTGTCTTTAGTTTGGTCTGTTTCTCAGGGTCAGGAAGTAAGTAGGTCTTTGCGTAAGGGCTGGGTAACTCTGAGGCCTCAGACTGTGGACACCAAGAATTATCTTTAGACCATTTTAAAATGACCAGTACTAGAAAAAATATTTAAAAATATGGAGATCATACACATTTTTTTGCATTAATCAGTAATTTTATTTCTAGAAGTATAAGTCTATTTTTAAAAAATGTAAATGACTGACCAGTCCTCGGACATGCATGACCATGACCTGAAGGGCATCTCGTTTGTACTGGATGGACAGTTTTATCTCGCCTTTAATCCCAGTGTTACCAGCATTGTTTAAATGTTGTACATTTGGCTCTGACATAAAAATAAAATTCAAACAAGATTGGTAAGGCAAATAGATGTCTGAATGAATTCCTAAGATACACATTTGAAACTAATTAGTATGTTATGAAAGCATATTTAAGTTCACTATCATGTTTCATCTAGTAATTCTTCTTTACCTACCCCTGAGTTTGGTTACTTGTTTATTTTTCTCTGCTTCCTGCTCATCTCGTAACATGGGATGGAAGAATGTGTATACCAGATCGCACTGACAGATGAAAAACAGTGTTGAACATTAGGAGAAAAAGCATATGTATATTTCAAAGGATCTAACTAATTGATTAGGTTTATGAGAAAATGTTTGAAATAGGTTTTTAACATTTTAATTATGCAAAATGTTTGAAACAGGTTTTTAACATTTTAACTTCATTGAACTGATGATTTTTAATGGAATGACAAATACAGAAGTAGCGAAAGATTTTTTTTTTCCTTTATAACCAAGAATGTTAAAACAATGGAAACATTATAATGGTAAACAAATAAATTAGTGCTCCTTTTTTTTTTTTTACTTACTTCTGAAATTTCCGCTGACAAAGAACGAAGATATTTAATAAAGCTAACAATTTCTGCTTTCCTACTTTCTGCAACTGGTCTTATATTGCTTCGTCCAATCACAAGCCTTCAAGAAATTAAATTGCATGATCAATAAAAATTTTGACTTGTCAAAGTAAATTTATTAATTAGTGTGTCTAGCTGTCCTAAATTAAAAAGCATTCTAGAAAAAAAATTACAAATAGAATTCTACAAAATGTAGTGGCTCTTAAAGACTTTTGTCACTTTTGTGATCATTGTTTGACAAGTGTGATTTATGAATAATAGCTATTAGTTTATTTTTGTTTGTTTGAAAAACATCTTCATACATTTATTCAAGTGTGTCTTTTTAAACACAAAGAAAGACTGATAAATAGTGTGCTACATGTCGTACATGGTGTGGAACATAGTGTGGTATTTGGTATGCTACATGTCATACATGGTGTGGAACATAGTGTGGTATTTGGTGTGGAACATAGTGTGGTACATGGTATGCTACATGTCATACATGGTGTGGAACATAGTGTGGTATTTGGTATGCTACATGTCATACATGGTGTGGAACATAGTGTGGTATTTGGTGTGGAACATAGTGTGGTACATGGTATGGTACATGTCATACATGGTGTGGAACATAGTGTAGTATTTGGTGTGGAACATAGTGTGGTACATGGTATGCTACATGTCATACATGGTGTGGAACATAGTGTGGTATTTGGTGTGGAACATAGTGTGGTACATGGTATGGTACATGTCGTACATGGTGTGGAACATAGTGTGGTACATGGTGTGGAACATAGTGTGGTACATGGTGTGCTACATGTTATACATAGTGTGGAACATAGTGTGGTACTTAGTTTGTTATATCTCTACTAGTTTTGAAATGTATTGGGTTATTTGAGACAAACAATACATATTCAATCATTGCTTTTAAGATAATGTCTTGGCAAGCTAATTTGAGTTTCGTATAAATGTATTGTGTCATCTATGAAACTATTTGAGACAAACAATACATATTCAATCATTGCTTTTAAGACGATGTCTTGGCAAGCTAATTTGAGTTTCATATAAACATATATGAATGAGGACAAAAATAACAAAGACCAAACCGGCAATATACAAAAAATAAAATGTAACAGATTTTGAATTCACCTTGTAGAAAAATTTGGCCATGTGACCAGTGGAAACATTTCATTGAGTTTATCTCTAAATTCAACAAACTCAGAGAAGTGGCGAAATATATACATTGGCACTTTCTGGTTTTCTCTCTCAATCAGCAGGATGAAGATCTACAAAGACAATTAGTGCAAGCCAAAACAGTTTAAAGACAATTAGTGTAAGCAAAATCATTTTAAAGACAATTAATGCAAGCCAAATCAGTTTAAAGACTATTAGAGCAAGCCAAATCAGTTTAAAGACAAATAAAGCAAACTAAATCAGTTTAAAAACAATTAGTGCAAGACAAATCAGTTCAATTTTTTTTTTATTCAAATGTTAGCTGAGCAATAATTGTTTTCTTTAGTCAGAATGAACATGAAGGAAAACACTTTGGAATGCTAATACATCAGAGTTTTAGATGAATGCCATGTTGTGTGCTCTGGACATCTCAATGGTCCTGGGTTTGAACCCTGCCCACTGCCAACCCCCCCCCCCCTTTCCATTGTCCTGCAGGTGGCTTGAGCTAGAAGGTAATTGAAAATCTGAAGGAACATCCAAAACATGTAAAACAAACAAAAACTTCGAAGCCTGTTCCTTCACTGTATCTTTCACTCTGGTTGAGGTTTGGTTAAGGAATGTAATACTATGTAAGATATTATTATTACATTTATTTTTAATTATAAAGCACTTTTATTAAAGAAGATAAAATGTATTTTTTATTAATAAAAACAGCCCTTAATAAGTCATTTTCCTCCATCTTACAAAATCCCTAGATATCAAGAAGTCTTGAATATTGTTCAATTAAAATTAGTTCTCTCTAGGTGTTGATCTAATCAAACTAAGGTTACACTTACATAATGTTTATCTGGAGTATATCTCTTCTGGTAGCTGTGCATGACAACATTTGTAATCCTGCCATCTGTGTCTTTGCTGCATGGGAAATAGTTCAAGGCATTTAGTTCTATTTAGGGAACATTTGAAGTTATGGCTAGACTCTTCCATAATCTACAGCCTCACCTCCTGTTACTGAGTTACCATACATTTTTGTTAACTGTGTTATTTAATATCTAACTCCATGACACAGGTGAGCCTAAGAGATGAACTGAAAAAAGCAATCTGGCAACTTGAAAACTTTACAAGCTTATTGTGTCAGTCAGGATTCAAGATGTGTGTCTTTATCAAATTTATCCAAGGGAATCATGGCTAAAAAGCCCTTAGCTTCCAAACTAAGGAATCCAGAGTTGAATCTCAGTGAAGATTGGAATTTCAAACATTGGTATTATTAGAGCACCCCCCATGTCCACTCCACTGTATTGGGTATCTTAACCCCCCCCCATGTCCACTCCACTGTATTGGGTATCTTAACCCCCCCATGTCCACTCCACTGTATTGGGTATCTTAACCCCCCCATGTCCACTCCACTGTATTGGGTATCTTACATATGTTAAGGAGGTAAAGGTAATAGTGCTGGCCACAAGACACCCTCATTAACCATCAGCAATAGAAACAGTTGAGCTTTACATCATCTGCCTTATAGATTGAAAGGTCTGAAAGGGTTACCTACCCAAATTTATCAGTATTTTAAAACATCCTCTAACTCTAAGCAGGTAAATATCTACCTGTGCACTTTGGTCACAAAAGATAAAAGAGTTCCTTCATTATGACTAGAAAATTTCAGCTGGGCCAGATTGTGCAGAAAAAAGTTGAATTGTGTAAACATTGACTTCATGCTTTCTTCAATCATCCTGTAAAACACACAAACAAATGTAATGATCATTTCAAGCCAAACAAGTATTTTATTTTATTCTAGTTTTGAACGGAAATTTTCCAAGTGAGCACATCACATTTTAAAATCTGGTTACTCAGAACCCCAAAACAATAATTTGGTTGCAATGAGTATACTAAAACTGTATGTACATAATTCTATTTGTTGGTGGATTTATAATGTTGGGATAAACTTTGACTAATGGGGAAACAAACTAACAGCATGAGAGAAATGTTTAAAGTAATATCAGCACTCTTACAATATCAACTGATTGTCAAAATGAATGTGTCCAATTGTCATACCTAGTGAATGTAGCTGTGGCCTGGGCATCTGTCTGTCCAGGAAGGAGTGCATTCTGGACATACTGGACAGCTCGTTCATTGACACCAGGTATTCCAGATCTGATCATCTGTGAAACAAAACACTCAACAATAATTTCTAGCATTCTTATTTAAGTACTAGCTTTATTCTGCCAGTTGTAAGAAATAGAAGACAAATATACAATCTTTACGGGTATCAGGTTGAGACTGTATCAGCTATGGGAAACATAAAAAAAATGATTCTACTAAAACCCAAACAACTCACCAGTATAAACAGACTTCTAAACAGATCAGCATGATTTCGCAGGATGTTGAAAGCCTGACAACACAAATCCACAAAGTGCTGGAAATTATGACCCTGCTTGCCTCCATCATTGATGACATAGCCCATGTCAGAGGTGAGAACAAAGGGCACCCTGTCTCTGGTCATTTTAAAGTATTGAAACACACATGAATTGACATAATAACTCACTGGTGTAATGTAAGGATCATTCAAAAGAAGTTTTTTATTATTACTTATCAGTAGATATGCCTTTAACTCTTTGGCTCCACAACAACGCACAGGACGTTGATTTTAAAAAAGGGTAAAAAAGTCAGACCAACGCTGGGGGCATCGGCTATTTAAAATTTATTTTTTTCGTTTATATTTCTCCAATTCATGTTTTTTATTGCTTAATTTTCTATCTAGAATAGTTTCCCTTTGCTAAACATCCGGAATTTCCTTCATTTAACATGTTTTTATTTTGTACGAAGTTTGTAAAGAGATTACATTTATTTTTTCTGTGTGCGTGTTTTTTTAACATGGAGCTTCAACCAAGGCCATATAAACTTTGTAGATCTAAATATTTCTTTGATGAAGAAGTATAATGATTCAGATGACAGTGATTTTGTTTCATCTGATGGTGATATTGATGCATCTAATTATATAGTCTAGATCTAGTAAATTAATTTATAGATCTAGACCTACTCACCTAGGGCTAGGTCTAGATCTAGTAATGATGAAGTTTATCAGCTGATGCAGCTAATGTTCAATGTAGATCTAGAACTAGTTTAGCTGTCTCTACATCATCTAGATCTAAATCTAATCAGATAGAGGTAGATCTCTAGATCTATCATCTAGGCAATGAAACAGATCAATTTCAGATTTGTTCCAAGAAATTGGGTTGTCAACCTAGACTTAGTCAGCACTATTGTCAGTATTGAGCTGGAATGTTGTTTTTTTCATTGACAATCACATTGTTGATAGACTTGTCAGCAAAAAAAAACGCGCTATGCTGACCATATGATTAAATTGAACACCCCCACTAGAATAAGATCCATTTTCAGAGAATGGAGACCTATAACTATAAAGAAAGACAGAGTATGTAAACACTGTAGGTCAGGGAGAACAGTTTATGTTTGCGCTGGATGAGAGTCCAACCCACACATTCATATTGACTGCTTCCATGAATATCACAACTAGAAGGAATATTTATATACTAAGTACATGAAGAACTTAAGAAGAAAATACAATAAATGTATATATGCTGTACAGTTGGACTAGTTTTAGGGTAAAAGTTTTTTGTTCCAAGAGTGTTGCTTTTTTTATGGGCTTTTTCATTAAAGTAGTGACATTGGATTATTAGTTCCAGTTTATTATTTTTTGCATCTATTGCTGTTTCTTCTATGGTGCTCTGTAAACAAATGGATAAAAATGAGAAAAAAAGCTATTTGGATTCAATTTGAACAATAAATTTCTTTAAACATGCACTTGGATGGATATTTTCAATGTCAGTTGGTGAGTTTTTCTTTTTTAATTTTTATATTCAAAACCCAAAATTACAAATACAACATGATTTGCAAACTAGAAAACATAAGAAATGGAAAGAGCATCCATTTCTCTTTAATTCTATATCAGATTTATTATTTTCCAATAATAAATAAAAAAGTTATACAAGTTATATTGAAGCAAAGTAGCGCACTCTGAAATGGCTGAAAAATTAATTCCGTCCAAAGGTGGAGAATAATTCAGAAGTAATTCCGGAGTCAAAGAGTTAATAACTATATAACTTCCCATAAATGCTTGTACCAACTCTCTTCTACATTGTATTCTATGCACTTATGTGTTGACATCAATAACTAGGACCAAAGAGAAGCACAGTGGGAACCAGCTCAAAAGCTCTGATCACAGCTCAATATGAAGAAACTACAGAACTAAGGTTTCTTTGTGGAAGTTAAATTTACACGCTAAACAAATTACAACTGTCCAAGTCTGGCTCTCCAGGCTTATATTTTAAATACCCTCAAAATGAGAGAACATCTTTTGCTGGTGGGATATAAGGTTTTACTGAAGGCACATTTCTCCAAGTTACTATCAACCAATAATTTAATGAGAAAACAAAAGTGGAGACATTTAGCCACTTTAGAGGAAAAATAGAAAGTTTCATACAACCTAAGGTAATTAGGAACAAATTTCATGGTGAATATATTTGTGAGTATATTGTGGTCAATGCCATGATCAATCACTTCCATTTTATTCAAATCAAGTACTGAATATGATTTGTATTGAATGAAATTAATAAAGAAATGCATCCCCAAGAATATAAATTTGCAGACTAAATATTTAAACTGTGAACTAATTGCGCAAGAACTTAGTACAGAAAGATTCTTTAGGCCTTTATTCAAATGAACTATTTCTTTTTACTTGCTCAACAAAGCATACAATCAAACACAATTGTATCTAACCAAACCATTCACCTGTTCTTTGGCAGAACTTATTTATTCCTTGGATTCAGTAGTTCATTTTATAGTCTACAGGCCAGAAAAATAAACCTAATACCTAATCTCAAGCATGAGGGTAAAACACAGCTCCTTTCTTTATGTCTGCTCTGTTTATGACTGCAGAATAAAAGCCCAAAGCTTTTACTATTACCAAAAAAGTAAAAAGCACAAAATTATTGTTATTGTTTTAATTAAGGCAGAGGAGTTTTAGTCTAATTACCTCTTGAAGCTGCCAAACATCTGAGCGTCTCCTAAAAATTTGCTGAAGTCAATGTGGAACATGTGACCTGACTGCTTCAACATGATATTGTCATTGTGTCTGTCACAAACTCCCAGAACATAGGTAGCAACACAGTAGCCAGCGCAGGAACGAGTGAAATTTTCAACAGCCTAAACACACACAACCAGAATACAAAAGTTAGAGTGAAGTTTTCAACAGCCTAAACACACACACACAGAATACAAAAGTTAAGAGTGAAGTTTTCAACAGCCTAAACACACACACAGAATACAAAAGTTAGAGTGAAGTTTTCAAACACACACACACACAACTAATACAAAAGTTGGTGAACTAAATTTATATCAAAAGTAATTTTATTGAAGATAATTTTGTGTAGTCATATTATTAAAAGTATACAATTATATAGGTTCTGACTGTACTAAGTAAAGAAGACTAGAACTAAACATGGTATCTTATACCAGCTTCAACTAGTCACTTTTGTAAATATATCATTTAGGGGAGACTGATAGGCTAACAGGAAAAAGGAACATAAGTTCCTGTGGGGGTTCCACAGAATGTTCAAGTGAGCAAACATCCAATGTGAAGAGGATGTTAGCAAGGCTCACTAAACACCCAGCCCCCCACCTCCTATCTCTCAGCTTGGGTTCAACAAGTAGTGGAAACTAGCATGGGTCAAGGACTCACAATCAATGACTTTGAATAAATGATCTAGTTTGACAGGAGACTTCCTGAACGAAGGGTCAATGAAATGTAAGTATTATATTCTATTTGTTTGTAGAGAGAGATAGAGAGATTGTCTAGACTCGTTTTTCACACTGCCAGAAAGTTCGCCATCAGTGAGGCGACTTGATGCAATGTCAGGTATCTGGGAACGTACCTTCTAGAGCCTACACTTTGTAGATGCATATTACTTAAATTGTATTAATTTATTAAATTATTTATATAACCCCCCAAAAATTGCATTTTAAATAGCAAGAGAATCTTCAATTTGAGACATTGACTAGAAAATAAGAAGTTCAATCAGCAGTATGAAAGAATTCTTGAAAAAAAGAGTCAAAAGTGAATGTGGTATTCTTATTTAGTCAGTCAAACTACATTATTGTCAGAGTGTACTAATATTACACACCTTTTAGCAATTGAATATGTTTGTCTGTCTTGTAAAATGTTATTTCCCTCACACCCATTCTCGTTTGCAAAGACAATGCATGAATCAATAAATAAATTAAACGATTAGTTAATTAATTACTGGCAATTAATTAATTATTTTTCAATACCGACAAAGGAAGTTAATTCTTTAGTATTGAGAAATATGGCTAAATGTTTAGGGCTTTGTCCCCTTAGATAATTGTACACGTTATTTCTCACACAGCCATTCTCAATCAAGTTGAGACTTTAAAAAAATTATTATTGTGCTCTCCCTTTATTTAGATAGGCTTTGTTGTTATTTTTTTACATTTTAATTAGTATTTTTCAGGGATTATTCACTGTTTAGATTTCTAAACTTATTCTGTGGATGGGGTTTGAAAGGGTTAAGCTTCAATCTAGTTCAAAGATTTGTTACTTCAGTGTATAATTCACTGACTCTGTATGTAGGCTGAGAGATTTAAAAAAAACAAAAAACATTTCAATATTTCAACTCTCACAAACAATGCTACATTTATATAAGAATAGACATGACATTGAATTTGTTTATACAGCCATGGACCTTGCATTGTAGTTCTTTTCAATAATATAAGCAACAGCTTTTTCCCTTTCAACTAAGAAACATGGAAATGAACTAGACCTCATTTTCTTTCCATTAAGTACCTAGAAGACTAGTAATTAAATGAGAAAAACCAAGGCTTTAGTAAATGAAATAACAAGCTTTTTACCCTTTTATACTCCAACTCTGTAGGATTGTGCTTCTGAAGCCATTCTTTGATTGGTCGATCTTTGAAAGAGCCAGTCAAGCCGTAATTCACTTGAATCTTCCTCAAGGTTTCAGACTCTGTGATCAGCTCTATGATACCTAATGAGAAAAAAGAAAATGAGCCGCTGCAACCAGTTTGTAGATGTTTATCTTCTTACCAAAAGAACATCAACTATGTTCTAACTCTTCATATAATACATGTAAAAGTTTTAACATATGTGAATCTTGTACATTTTCAATAGTTTTTAATTGATTGTTCATATTATATTCAAGGCTTTATGCTGTTCATAAGTTTGTACTAGTTTTGCAAATGGTCTCAACTGAAAAATTTCCCTTAAAAAGCTGTACAGATCTTTAGGGAATCTTAAGTAAGAAGACTCCCTTCTTGAGGACTATGATTTACATGATGTTAAAAGACCAATACAATGTCCAACTTTGTCAAACAGAAGTCAAGTAACAGTTAAAGCTGATTACAGAAATGTCATCAATTAATTGAAATGCTGTACCACACCATGATATGAACTATTAGATTCATCAGCAAGACAGCTCTATTACTCAGCATCAAAGGATGAGCAGATTTTGATATTAATTATTGTTCATGTTGCTAAACCTTTCTATTCAAGTATCTGTTGTTTCTAAATAATGTTTTTTCATAATTCATCAGAGCAAATTCACTAGTTCAAGCCAGATACCAGATTATTTTGTAAATGTTTGTAAAATGTTGTACGTGTTTTGAATGTTCCTTTAGAGTTGAAGATAATTTACTTCCTAGTCCAAACCTCCTGCAGGACAAGGGGGATGGCAGCTGGCAGGGTATGATTCCGTGACCATCAACAAGTCAGAACGACAGTCCAGCGCACATACCGCAAGACCAGGCAGCCACCCTATTTTTCAGTTCTAGGATATACTAAAACTAATACCAATCTTGTATGTTCAATTCCTCACCTCTCTTGGGTCCAGTAGCTAGACAAGCATACAGTATCATCCTGAGATCCAGACCCTTTTGTAGCCACAGGTTGTCCATGATACGTATCATCTGCAGCGTCAGCATGTCTTGCCGAAGATCATCACCAACCTAAATGTATCAATACATTGCAATTACTTTTAACTCTTTCTCTCCTAACTGACAATATCATTGTTGATTTTATCCCATTATGGAGCCTAATCAACGATATTATCGTCTATGCTTAAAAAGTCAGTTATTTTGTTATCTTTCCTTACAAAATGCTTTTAATTGGTTATAAATAAATATTGAGTACTTTCCCTTTGAAAAAAATACAGATATTAGTGGTAGTGGAATATATATGAGTAAAATTTAAAAATTCGTGGGACGTGGAAAATAATTACAGAGAGAAAGAGTTAATTATTAGAAACATTAAAAAATAAAAGAATGTCTCATCCCTCAGGGTCTTATAAAGGAAGGGGTTAGTTTGACTGTTTAGTAAATGAGTGAGCCAATTGAAATTTAAACATAATATTACACAAGGTAAACAGAAAGAAAAAGTAAGCACCTTGTTGTCCTTAAAGCTTTTAATGTAATGCTTGCTTTATTTCTGTGACCCATGGTTTACAATTTTATTTATAAGTGTGTTATGTGGACATTGACAAACCAAATTTAAATTTTGCTAATATTAAATTAGGGAGGACTAGGAGACATTCTCATATCCCCTATGAAAAAAATAACATTTGGAACAACCATTGGTTACCAGCTGGAACATTTAACAACTCTAATCTAATGTCACCATTTCATGTGTATAATGATTATTAAAATAGAGTATTATGAACTTCACTAAATTACAAGAATAATAAGTAAAACCTATGCTATGTCAATCCTTTTACCTTATATATAATATAATGTGAATCAGCCTTTGGATTAGCATTTTTGAAGACCAGCCTCAGAGGGAATGCATTGGATGTGAAATAAGAACAAGACTGAAATACAGAGACCAGACGTTTTACAACAAGGCATAGCATCATTTATACTGTTCTCTTACACAGTCTATACATGACATTGAGTTGTAATAAAAAGAAACAAATGAGTGATAGAAAATTTAAAGCTTGAAAATCTTACTTAGGAGATGAATTATGATTGATCCTATAAAACTGTTACATAGTGTTTCAACTATGTTCATTAGACAATATTATTTTTAGCAAACAAATGAAGAGGTACTCGGCTGTGGTCATGCATGGAACGGGATGGGCGCCATCATTAAGTATCTAGTCCTCGTTACACCAGATGAAATGATGGCATTGTTATGACATGATTAGGAATTAGTTATTTGTTTCGGGAATAAGGGGAAAGTTTTAATTAGCGACAAATGACGTAACAGATCTTTAAAAAACAAGAACGCTCTTAGTGACGCTAGAAAGAGGATGCTTTGTGTAGAGCAGTAGAATATAGATACGGATTAACGGACATAGCTGACATAGGACGATTCCCTTCTTAGTAATTAAATGGATTTGTAAACAGCATCAGCGTCGACTACATATTTTGTTTGTTTCGGCTTTTCGCCAGTGTTACTGAAGTAGTTTTTAGTTCGGTATTACCTCCAGTCAGACGTAGATCTACACTAGATCTATCTACAAGCATCAACACCGCGCAGAAGCCTGAACAACGTGGCGACCCCCGACTCGGAGCTTACTGGCAGCAACATCAAGAAGAATAGAAGCCCTCTGTTAGGAGGAGGCAGAAGTTAACGTCATCGGCCTAGTCTGCAGCTAGACCCTGATTATACAGCCACGTCGGCGAAGGAAAGCCAGTGAGATCCTGGACTCGTAGAACTAGGAGGTAACGAAATATAGATCTAGATCTACAGTTGTGATTTGTAAGTGCCCATACTTGTGGCATCGTATTGAAGCTTGTATCGAGAAGGCTACAGTTTTGTGGAGGGAAGAAAACCGTCCTGTCGATTCCGTACTGAAGAGATATCGCCTGCCCGGCATAGTGAGAACGAACGTGAAGGTCACCTTCTGCAAGGCCAAGATCGACCGTTGGGGTCATGCCAAAGAACTTTTGACGTAGGAGACATCGTACTGCCTACGGCACTTAAGTACAGTAGTGCTAATTTAATCTACAGCTCGGCTGAATTCTGTGCTTCACGTTAGATAGCCAGATAGCCGATAGTTTAGCACTGGACTTTGACTTTGTCGCTGTGTTAATAGTTGGACCGTTACAGGTTCACTTTGGACAGACGACCACCTGGAACCACCGTACCTGCGTCGGAACCAGCAGCCGGAACCAGACTCTACGCCACCGACGAACCGGAGCCAGACGACAGATCACCGTGAACACCAGAACCAGACGCCGTATCACCGAAGAACCGGAGACATTGCAGACCAGTACCGGAGGACCTTGGAGAGCCGAAACGTTCGTTGTTCTTGTCTCACCGCTAGGGAAGACATCGCCGTGAGCCTTGCCGCCGGGACAGACATTAGCGTAGGAAGAGTAGACCCGAGACTGACTGTGGAGTTATCGCCGCTTCTTAGACAGATAAGTCAAGTGTTATTTAACTACTTTCTCCTTAGAATAACAAGAGTCTGTAGGGAAGTGACCACTCGCTAGATTATCACTACCAGGTTAAATCGTGGTGGATTGGGGATATCCTTAAAATTAGGTGTAATCTAGCAAGAGGTCCATATATATGTTTAGCTGTTAATGCGTCCTGTATGTGAGTGTGAATCATTTAGTTAAGCATTTTTTTTTAGTAACGTCATGTATTAATTGTTTGCAATACTCCCGTCTTAAGTCTTACTGTCAGACGAAAGTCTCATTCATTAAAACTAGATCTATAGTTTGGTGTTTATCGTATTTAAGTTTATTTTCATAGTTTATTTGTATGAGTTGTAAGTTATATACACTCCTGGCTGTGAAAGCAGGTAAGAAGTAACTAACTAAGATCTAGCGTAATCTAGACTAGATCTGGGGAACACTCGAGGTGAAGCTTGATTGCCCAGTTGTAATTGTAGTATTTGTAAATAGACAGGTTGGTCTATTTACCGGCCACTCGTGTTGAGTAACACGGTGTCGGTTGAGGGTGCGTGTGTCGCACATCGTATTCAGTCGGGTCAAAGTGTAGCCTACACACTTGTACCAAGGATACTAAGTGTATCTTGAGAAAGGGTAGAAGTGGTTATTAGTCTAAGTTGGTAGTTAGACGCCAAGGGTTTTGTTTGTTGGTATAAGAGGTACCATAACGTATAATAAAGTAACAAATAAGGAATATGGCAACTACTTCAGGTTACGACCTAGAAGAATTTAGAAAAAAGCTAATTCATGAAGCCAAGACAGAATTAGAACTGCGAGGCAAAGAACTAACTGCCTATGTGCAGCAGATGGTGGCGGCGGAAGCAGAGCGCTTGGAGAAGGAGAGAATTAGAGAAGCAGAACGCTTGGAGAAGGAGAGAATTAGGGAAGCAGAACGCTTGGAGAGAGAGAAAGCTAGAGGCAGAGAAAAGGAAAAAGAAGAAGCAGATCGCAGAGAGCGGGAACGAGTCAGAGAAACGGAAAGAGAAAAAGAAGAGGCAGACCGTGTAGAACGGGAAAAAGTCAGAGACGCGGAACGCATCGAGAGGGAGAAGAAAGAAGAGGCGGACAGAAAAGTGAGAATTCAAGTTGAGCAGATGAGGATAGAGGCTGGTGTAAGTGTGCCCATCGAAGGGAACAGCAACAATAGTGCCAACATAGAAAGCCATGGTAGCGCCGCATGGATGAAAAAGAAAATACAACCTTTTGCGGAAGACAAGGACGACATCGGCGACTATCTTAAACGCTTTGAGATTAAACTAGCAAAGTTTAATGTCCAAGAGAGGGAGTGGTCCGAAATCTTGTTGGACTTCGTGCATGGGAAAGCCCTCACGATTTGCCAGAACCACGATCACTCGATGCAAAACAGCTATCAGGTGCTAAAGAAGGAACTGCTAAACGCATACGGGCACAACGCGGCAACATTCCGAAAGAAGTATTACGAAAACACTCCATCCAGCCAAGTTGATCCACAAACAACTATCAACTCAGAGAAGGACTTCTTCACTAAATGGCTCGGATTCGAAAATGTGGAGAACACCTACGAGGGGTTGAAGAACTTTATTCTAATTGACAATTTTATCAATAAATGCGACCCTCAGCTACAGTCTTTTATAAAAGAAAGAAACCCTAAGGTAATTGAAGACTTGGTAGAAATTATTAGGATCTTTAAGAATGCTTATCCAAACAACCCACTTTCAGTTAGAGACCACAAAATGGTTATTGACCTGGTAAATTATGTAAAGGGAAATGATAGCAATGATAGGGAGTATTGTAGAAGGAATGATGTTAGTGATAGGGACACCTATGGTAGGAGAAATGATAGGTCCAGGGAACGTGGGAACAATAGTCGGGATAGTTATGATGGCATAAAGGATAGATCCTGGGAAAATGAAAACAATGGCAGGGAAAGTTATGATAGGAGAATAGATAGACCTAAAGCAAGTGATAGAAACCTTAGGGAGGTTACATGTTTTAATTGTCAGGAAAAGGGACACATGGCATACCAGTGTAAGAAACATAGGGGGAATGGAGCTGGCAATAGGAATACACAGGATAATAGTGGCACTAGTGATAGGAGAGGTAATCAAGGAAACCGTAGACAAGAGAGGGATAATCGGCCACCAGATAGGGTTAATTTTGTGAGGAACATTCAAGGTAGGAAACAGGATAATGGAGATAGTGAACCAGATGAAGAAATTAACTACGTTGATTGTGGGGAAGATAGATTTAAATTATATCCGGGCACGATAAATAATAAACAGGTAAATGTGATCCGGGACACAGCTAGCAGTACACTCGCGGTTAGAGGGGGATTAGTTAAGTCCAATGATTATTTAGGCTATACCAAATCAGTCAGATTGGCAGACGGCGCAGTTAAGAGGTTCGAAGCGTGCAAAGTGTTCCTTCGATCTCCATTGTACACAGGGTATTGTGAAGGGGTAGCCATGCCGAGGTTATCTAGAGATGTTTTACTTGGAAATGTAGCAGGTGTCAGATACGCTACTGACAAACAGGTTAGAAGTTGGACAAACAGGTATGGAAACATGAGGCGAAACAAACTTAGAAAGGACAGAATTTGTTTTAACTGCCATAAACATGGGCACATCGCTAAAGACTGTTGGAGTAGGGCAGAACAGTCTGAACAGAAGATTGCGAGTTCGGATAGGAGGCACAGGTCTGTATCCGACATTGATGATAGAAGCGATGACTGTGGTAGCGGTAAGGCACGTCATACAGAGGAAGAAGAAAACACGCGGGCTATAGTGGTGTAAGAAGAGATGTAAACTCCAGTTGGAGAGAACAAATGTATGGGTCGTGTAGATAGCCTGTGAAACATAACACTATACAACCGTAGTGTGTAAATAAGTTGATTGGTTTGATATTTGAAGTGTTTATTCTTAATTAATTGACTTACCTAGTAGTCATAGCTAGGCAGTTATTATGTTGTTGTAGAATTAGTTAGTATTAGATTGACTCATGTTAGTTATTTATTATGTATGAATATTAATATTTATGAATTGTAGGTATGGACGTATGAATAGATAGGGCATTTATAAGGCGACGAGGTATTGATATCAAGGGAAAGTAAGTTTTATAAGTTATTCCTTGTTGTTGATCATGCTCATACATCAGTAAAGAGTTAGGTCGCGCTGGGACAAGTAAGTGGAGAGAGGAAATAAAATACACTTGTAAATGCCCGAACGAACGTTAGGTGTATAGTGGGAGAATGATTATTGATAAATGTCAATTTGTCATATTAGGTAAAATGTCTGTCCTGACGTGTGAGGGAAAGTGGTGTAACATCTGGAACGTGATGTGATAAAGTATAGCTAGACACCTATGTCTGCGGTCACCTATGGCACATCACATTGGACAGTATCACATTGTGACATTTGAGGGAAATATGTGTTCAGATCAACTTGAGTTTGGGACAATGATGAAGAAGTTGAAACCGAAATCAAGACTCAAGTTGTGTTGTCTTTTATGTTTCCCTACATTTTGGCCCTTGCACAATGTAAGACTAAGACAGTAGATAAAAAATTGACTGGCAATTTTTTTTAGCGGGAGGGGGAGGAGTTGTTATGACATGATTAGGAATTAGTTATTTGTTTCGGGAATAAGGGGAAAGTTTTAATTAGCGACAAATGACGTAACAGATCTTTAAAAAACAAGAACGCTCTTAGTGACGCTAGAAAGAGGATGCTTTGTGTAGAGCAGTAGAATATAGATACGGATTAACGGACATAGCTGACATAGGACGATTCCCTTCTTAGTAATTAAATGGATTTGTAAACAGCATCAGCGTCGACTACATATTTTGTTTGTTTCGGCTTTTCGCCAGTGTTACTGAAGTAGTTTTTAGTTCGGTATTACCTCCAGTCAGACGTAGATCTACACTAGATCTATCTACAAGCATCAACACCGCGCAGAAGCCTGAACAGCATATATAATTATCACTTCCATAATGTTGTACTAATAGAAACTGTTAATAATTTCATTATAATAAATACTGTAATTCATTTTTTTTTCCATAAGAGCTTTAAGATCAGCCATGCCTTTGGATGGCTACCTGGTCATGCGGTTTGCGCTGGACTGTTGTTCTGACTTGTTGATGGTCTCGGGTTCAAACCCTGCCTGCTCCCATCCCCCGTCGTCCTGCGGGAGGTTTGGTCTAGGAAGTAAACTATGTATAACTCTGAAGGAACATCCGAAACATGTAAAACATTTTACACTAATCTTTATTACAGTTAAATTTACCTTCATGTCAAGTCCCACAACTTCAACACTAGGATTTATGGGTAGCAGTATTCTCCCTTTGTGCTCCAATATTTCACAAAGGGGTACTAACTCTCTTTTCAGTGTAGCCTGAAAGCATTCAAAACATAACTCCATAATTACCAATATATAAGTATGCATCATTGTTATCAATACTTACAAGCAAAAGAAAAAAATGTTTGACAATTTTCAATTAAATTAATTTTCAATGACAATGAATTAAGCCAATTAATTTTTAGAGGTACTGTATGTACCATATTTTTTCACATATACATATAATCAACACCCCTATGTACAAACATGTACATAAAACATGAATAGAATTGACAAATTTATCTTGAACATAATGATAAAATGATTGAGATGCTCTGTTCCATAAAACAAGGGCAGAATTTTATAACGAAACTAAAACTTACATCTTTCTCTTTTGAGACCTTGACCTTCTCAGCTATTGAGGTCACAATCTTTAAAAGATCTTCCTGCTTTTTGAATTCCTGATAAAGAGTGTCCCCACTAACATTTGCCAAGGCTGCAAACATCAGCTCATAGCGGCGTTTAAAAAAACGATCCTGGGGTGCAGGACCTGTGATGGAAATATTAGTTTTTTTCAAATCGAATTTGAATTATGATTTTTTTTTTCCAATTTCTTTTTTCCACTTTTAAAATCAAATTTTAAAAGTAATAGATCTATTTATTATTCTTTAAATATCTCTTTCTCAAATCAATTAATATATAAAGTAGGAAGAATAGGTAATGACCAATATTAATGGAAGATACACATAGTTAGTTTAAAAGTCCACTCAAAATTGTAGGCATTGTAAACCTTAAACTAGATTTAGACTAGACCTTTAAAAACTAAAATCAACAACAGTCATCATGAAATTGCTCTGGCTATTTATCCTAATAATTACTAAATACACACTAGCTGAACATAGAACTAGATCTACCTTAGTCAATACTAAACTAAACAACAGTCATAATCAATCATCACACTCTAGATCAATGCAACTTCAAAAATAACCTAACATACACATCCATAACATTAAAGAAGATCACCCATCACAAAAGGAAGTTCTCAATCAGACACAGCAGAAATAAATACCTATCACTGTTAATATTAATAGCAGGAGATGTAGAGTCAAAAAATCCAGGGCCTAGATCTAAAGATAGATGCAACATCTGCAAAAAAGTATGCACCATGAAACAGAAAGCCATTCAATGTGACACCTGCGATGAATGGTACCATGCATCTTGTCTCCATATGAATACACCTCTGTATTATGCCGTAGGCAACAAAGACGCATCATGGCACTGTGTACCGTGTGGGTTACCTCAGTTTACATCAGGACTGTTTGATTCCTTTGATGCAGACACTTCTAACCCATACAATATCCTAAACACCATCCCAAACCAAACTCACCAACCACTAGCCAGATCCACTCCTGTTAAACCTAAATCTACTAAAATTAATACAACAGCCTCACTAAACAAACCTACTAAAGAAGTAATTCCAAAATACCTTAAAACCTTAGAAATAAATTTTAAAAGCATTAGGAACAAAACAGCGGACTTTGAAATTTTATTAGAATGTGAGAAACCAGACATAATTGCAGGAACAGAAACTTGGCTACATCCTGAAATTTATAATGCAGAAATTTTCAATAGTAATTATGAAATTTTTAGAAAAAAGATAGGGCTGATAATCATGGAGGAGTTCTTCTAGCAATAAAAAACACTCTTATAGCAGAAGAAATTACCTTACCTAACTCAAAAAATATAGAATCAACATTTTGTAAAATTAATACCAACTCAACATCCCTAATAATAGGCAGCATTTACAGACCACCAAATTCTAGTTTAGAATACATGCAGGAACTATGTAATCAGATTACCACACTTAAAGAGACAAATAAAAATGCAGTTTTTTGGATTATGGGTGATTTCAACCTACCTGATATAAATTGGAAAACACTAACCATAGATATACACCAAAACCTTAAGGACATAAATGAGCTTTTCATAGAAACTTTACACAACCTAAGTTTAGATCAAATCATTAAAAAGCCAACTAGATTAAACAACACATTAGATCTCTTCTTAACCAACAGACCTGGATTAGTAGTTGATTATGATATTATCCCTGGTCTATCAGACCATGAGATCATAAAAATACACAGTCAGATAAAAGCAGTAGCCAATTCAAAACCCAAAAGAAAAATCTTACTCTGAAATAAATGTAACCTAACACAACTACACCAAGCTGCATTAAACTTTCAACAAACATTCTTATTAGAAAAAGACATTAACCAACCAGTCGATGACCTCTGGAATTTCATTAAAAAACATCTTAAAAGCATTATAGAAAATCATATACCAACTAAATACACATCAAACAAAATAAATAAATGCTGGTTTAATAATAGACTAAAGAAGCTTTGTAAACAGAAGGAAAACCTATATAGAAAATTTAAAGAAACTAAGGCAGAAAGAGTTTACAAAAAGTATATAAAAATTAAACACTTAACCCAAAAAGTAAGCAGACAGCTGCAGAGTGAATACATAAACAATGTAATATCTAAAGATAACAACAAAAACCTATGGTCATACATTAAGTCTAAGAAAATGGAAACAACAGGCATAGCGCCATTAAAAGATGAACATAACATAATACATAATGATAATGAAACTAAAGCAAACATCCTAAACAAATACTTTGCATCAGCATTCTCAGCCCCAGGAGACAAAGACATATTACTGAATTTGAACCAAGTAGACAACATAGAAGATATAGTAGTACAAGAAAATGGAATTCAAAAACTATTAGCCAACACCAAACCAAATAAAGCGTCTGGACCTGATGGTATTCCAGCTAGATTACTCAAAAAAGAACTAAGCAATGAGCTAGCCCCAGTTTTCAAAATACTCTTTCAGGCTTCACTTAACCAGGGCAGAGTACCAAAGGACTGGAAAGAAGCTAATGTCACCCCCCTATTTAAAAAAGGAGAAAAATCTGACCCAGGAAACTACAGACCAGTATCACTTACCAGCATCACATGTAAAATCCTAGAACACATAATATGTAGCAACATCATAAACCACTTAGACAAACAAAATGTCCTCACACCATACCAACATGGCTTTAGGAAATATAGATCATGTGAAACACAACTAATAGGACTAATTGATGATTTTTCTAAAGGTTTAGATAATAGTGAACAAATAGATGCTATCTTACTAGATTTTTCTAAGGCTTGTGACAAAGTTCACCACCATAGTTTGCTTAAAAAATTAAAATGCATCAGTGGATTAAAGATTTTCTGATAGGGAGAGAACAAACTGTAATAATAAATGGCTCTAAATCAACACTGATAACAGTAAACTCGGGTGTACCTCAAGGAACAGTCTTGGGTCCACTACTATTTTTAATTTACATAAATGATTTACCAAATTGCATTACTTCAGGAACAAAAGTCACATTATTTGCAGACGATTGCATAATATATAGAACAATAAAAATAACACAAGACACAGATATTTTACAAAGAGAATTAGATGAATTACAGAAATGGGAATCAAATTGGAGCATGTCTTTCCACCCAGAAAAATGTCAGTTGTTAAGAGTAACAAAAAAACTAAAACAAATTAGTTCCACTTATCTTATTTATGGCAAACCAGTAACACAGACTAAAAACGCAAAATACCTAGGTGTTATAATAAATGAAAAACTGTCATGGAATCCACATATTGATGAAACTATAAAAAAATCAAACAAAGCATTAGGATTTATTAAAAGAAATTTCTATAAATCAAATAAGAACATAAAACTAAAATGATATTTAACCTTGGTTAGGCCAATAATAGAATATGCATCCTCCGTTTGGGACCCCTCAACTCAAGAAAACATTAAGAAACTGGAACAGACACAAAAGAGAGCAGTGAGATTCATAACAAATGAATATTCACATTTGACTGGAGTAACACCTATAGTAAAATCACTAAATTTAGAAAGCCTTCAGGACAGAAGACTCAAAAGTAAAGTAGCAATTATACATAAAACACTGAACCATAATCTTCAAATACAAAAACAAAATTTAATAAAATACTCTGAAAGACACAAAGATAACGGCACATTCCTCGTCCCATATGCCAGGACAAATTTGTACAAATACTCCTTCTTCTCTAGTGCTATTAGAGTATGGAATGGGTTGCCTGAGCTAGCCAGGAAAACCAGTGACTTGGCAGAATTTAAGTCATTGGTTAATATGCATGACTAAATGCATGACGCATAGGACGTAATCATCTTCTTTTTTGAAGTAACGTCTGTATTATATAAGATAAGAAGATAAAATGAGAAGCCAAATTAAGTTAGTGCAAGCATCAAGAAAATCTTGTCCATATAATGCTCTCACTTAACTATCTAAAGTGAAGTGTGGAAAGGGTATCACTAAATGATAACATGTGTACTTTTGCTTTGAATTAACATGAAACATTTTGTAAAATAAAATTAATCTATGGGTTTGATTAAATCACAAACACACAAGTTCTATATACCAAAAAAAAAAAAAACTTTTAAATTTAAGTATTAACTAATGATCTCCTAGGTCAAGGAATAGTCTGATGGGTTACCATGATGGCCATGGGTCAAGGAATAGTATGATGGGTTACCATGATGGCCATGGGTTCAAACTCTTTTTTGGTCCAAGTAAGATCATTTACTAAATGATTAAAGTTCAGCTAATCTAATGTTTAGGGAAAGCTCATTTTTATGATGCCTCTTTACAGCAATAGATTTTAGTTAGGTTTATGGAAGTAGAATAGAGCTTTAGATTTAACTATTTGCAAGTTATAGAGATATAGGTGGTCTCAGTAAAATTAGAATAATGTATTTTTATATTGTGACACAGAAAACAATATCCCAAGGTGATAATTTATGATTTCACCAAATGTGGATGAAATGTTCAGTGACATTTTAAATTTTTACTGATGAGTAAAAAAAAATAATTATGCTAGAAATGTTAGAATTTATATATATTTCTGAAATATTATAGCCAATAGCTTTTAAAAACTTTTCATTTGTGGGTAGTTCTCATCAATGATTATAACAAAGTAGGACTCATATGTAGCTTTCAATAAAAACAACTTTCAACATTAAACTTGTTACCTTTTAGAAGCCAGAAGAACTGGTGAGCAAAGCGAGGGCTTTTACATGACTGCTCTAACAAAAGCTTGGCCAGGGGAGAGTTGTGGTAGCTCTCAAACTTTAAACCCTGTACATGGGAGAGCATAGTAACAAATAGAGTCAAGCTTCAAGCAAATCAGAGATTTAAAGCCAATTAGAAACTAGGTCAATTATATATTATAAATTGATTTTAAATGTCTAACAAAACTTTGTCAGAATTCATGACTGTGAGTTCAAAGGAAAAGCAAAAATTGTTTGGCAAGTGCACAAAAATTGTTTGGCATGTGCACAGAAATTGTTTGGCATGTGCACAGAAATTGTTTGGCATGTGCACAGAAATTGATTCCATTGAAGTGCTAGAACTAATAACTGAGAGGTGGCTCAACAGGTGCTATTAATAGTAAGCAGCTCAGTAAGAGATGATGGCTCTTTGAAACAACAGTTGTAAAAATAAGTTTTCTTATAGCATTCATCAGAAACAGATCAAATCAAGCAGTTCAACAAAATGATGTTTTGCATAATTTAAAAACAAAAATATTGTTTTTAAATTTTGAAAAAACAGCCCCACAAAAAGTCTAATTTTGATAAATCAATTTTATAAGTTACAATAACTATATTATAAATGAACTCACAACTTTAAAAAAAAAAATGAAGAATGAGATTGCATACTTATACTTTGAACAAGAAATTAATAACTGCCATCTTCAACATACAATAGAAACCAGTTCAGTTCTTAAAAAAAAAAGAAGTCTATTATGTTCTCCATATTTATATATAGGTATTGTCTTCAAGACCAAAGATTAAGGAAGACTGCAATATATTCATTCGAACACTTCAAAAGCGTGTACTATTAAAGCTTAAAAACCCAACCTTTTTAATATCAACACAAAACATTTTGTCATAATCATAACCGTGTTCCTCACTGTCATTTTTTTTTTGTTATGATAAGTAAGAGTAACTTGAAAATATTAATCAGCGGTTCTTAACTTGCAATATGACTAGGTCACTAGGTTACCAGACACCTGGTATAACAAGGCATAACAAAACAAGACAAAGTTAACTTTACTAAAACACTCTTTCAGCGTTAGCATTTGCCCAGAAATGCAAAATAAAGTCATTGATCACGAAATGCGCTGATTAATAAGTTTCTTTTAAGCTTGGAATATACAAGTAAATGTTCATGAAAAAGGTTGACAAAAAACGTGCCATCTTTCTGCTTTTTATAAGTGAGTTTGTTTCCTTAAACCAGAAGATTTGAAGGATTGAATTTGCATGATTGATAAAATGATATTGATATTCCAATATGTAAACAGAGTGAAAGCAGGACATGTTCACAATTGAGCCCAAGTCTTGCCAGACAGAGTACATGATTCCATAAAGCTAACATGTCCTCCCTTTGCTTGATGTCTGCTAACCCTAGATAGGACTTGGAAAATGTGTACATATTTACACTGTAAACATTTCAAAAACTTATAAAAGAAGAAAAAATCTCCATGCTAAATGAGACAAATGAAAAAAAAAAGTAGCAGGTAAAAAAAAAGCAACAAAACAAAGTAATGAAGCTGAGTCTATTACTCTAGTGACTAACTCATGAAGCAACTCTCTAACCTGAATCATCTGGGGTAAGAAATCAATCAGGTCATCAGATGGGATTTTGTTCAGACAATCTGTAGCAAACTGGCGAACTTTCAAGTCTGGGTACCTTGGTAAAAGTAAACAGTACTGATATTAGATGTCATCAACAAAATTTGTGGGATCCATTAGTTCTAACTCTTTCTCTCCTAATTAACGATATCCTCGTTGATCTGACCTCATTAATTCAAATTAATTTATGGTTTTATAAACTTTTATTTGCGTTTTATAAAAAGAGCAAGCATTCTCCTGTAATATACTATACTAAAAGTAACTTTTCTGATTACAAACAAAAATGTTATAGAAGTTTAAAAATAGCAGGGTAGAATGTACAAATATGAAAAATGAATAATTCTGTCAGAAAGTGGAAATATAATTCCGGAGATAAAGAGTTAATCTTGGAACTTCAACATAGATACTTCAATAAACTATATATATATATATTTAATCTCTTGCAAATGTTTACATTAGAGATTAATGATGTCTTTGAGTTCACCTAGATCTACATGGCATTTGGGTCTAAAATTAATGCCAGTTGAATATTACCCTGAACACAAGTGAACTTTGTAAGCACTTGGCCAAAGAAATATGTGAAATGTACTACCCTCACTTAACTTCAAGTAGAAAAAACAATATTTGGAAGTGATTTGTAGAATCTGATATGCTCAATTTAAACAGACTTACTGAGGGAGAAGCAGCTCAAAGGCCTGCATTGGGGGTAAAGGCTTCCAGTCCCTGAGCAGCGCATAGATCTCTGGCAGACTTGCCCAGTCCCAGCTGTGAGCTGCCATGAGAATCCTGGGTAACAGTGTTGGGTGATCTTTCATATAGTGGCGATGTGTCCACAAGATTTCAAGCTCATCAGAAGTAAACCTGACAAGCAGGATACATATGTTTACATAAAACATTCAATATAGATATGTATTAAATAAATCTCTGTATAACTGCACTTATAATCCAATTAACAGTTTAAAAGCCTACATGGAATAGCATTACAATGCACAGGATGCAAAAAAAGAAGAAAGATTGTTTGTAGTTGTTTTTTTGTCTGGGGGGGCGGAGAGAAGAGATAAGTACTACTAGAAATCACTGGCCAAAAGTATCTGTGTGTTGGGGGTATAATTCAATGTAGCAAATACTAGAATTCCCAGACTCAAAAGTATGTATGGGAATGTTAGGAATTGGGCTATTCTACTAGAAGTGCTATAAAAAGTGGTAATAGGTTTTGGCCAAAATAAACATTATATAGCCAGGGAACAAATCAACAGGCATAGCTGGTGGGTAAAGCTAGTAAATATATATCTATTTACATACAAGTACATTTTCAGACTGATCAAAAAGTCCTACAGGTTTTAATAGCAATGTGAGTTTTAAATCAATATTTTCTGTGAAAGAACTTGATGTTTAATGATTTCATTTAGCTAAGATTTGTCAATTTATTTGATAGCTCAAATTATTTGGTTTTTAGTTACTTTTTAATGATAAAACTGAAAGAATTTAAGTTAAAAGAAAAACAAATGTTTAGCCTGATTCTGTTTTAGTCATCAAAATGTTCATTTCATGGGAAGCATGAAAACCCTCAAAGCTGAAAACTTTAAAAAAAAACGGCCCAAAAAGTGTAACGTAATATTATAAGAAATAAAAATAAATGAAGAAAAAATAAATTCATTCAGCACTTACCTTGTTAATCAGATGTCTTTAATCTATATAAAGCACAACCATTAGAACTAAATACTATTAAAGTGAACCCTGTATCTTGACCATTGAGAAACCTTCAGAAAAAAGACAGGGGTCATGAGTCTCTGCTTCAATCCAGGTCGCTGGGAGAAACCCTACTGCTGAATGGCCATAGGGTTTTCAGTGGCCTGGTGCTAGCTCCAGCCATGAACAGACTCATCTCAGGTACCAAAGATTTTAGAATAATCCTGTTAGACTAGAATGCTACAACAAAATCAAATGTTTAACTCACCCCAAGCAAGTTTCTTTCTCCATGACACCATACACCAATAAACGCACCATTTCTGTTAGAGTATCAAAGGACTTCTTGGGGCTATACATTGAAATGAAAGAAAGATCACAGACTTAGAGCACTCTCCAGTTATATTATTCAATAGTTGATTTTCAAGAGTATAATGATTAAAACATTCCTGTTTTTTTTTTTTAAACTTTATATATATATATATAATTTGGTTTCAATTACCTGATAGCACAATTTAAAGGTTCTGGGAAGTAAATAGTTTTATCAAAATCTGGAAGATTTACCTGTAAAAAAAATGTGTGCATTTACTTGGTTTAATTGGGACCAATGGTACAATCAAGGAATACATGGTTACTTTTCTAGAATGTCTTGGCTAAACAATTAAGTTTCATTTTATAATTATAGAGACAAATGACACAATTTTAGCATGTGTGTTTCACATTAAAGTACTTAGCATCAATTGCAAGTGAGATGCTCAAATAAATTAAATCAAATTAAAACTTGGAGCATGCAGACCAGAGAGCTTAACAAGCAATGACATGAGTGCAAATGAACCCTTGTATAAATTTTATGATGTCACACAGCCAGACTTTATATTTGACTGAAAATTTTTACCCACTAGCAAAAATTCTTTGCTCTAATCTATCCTTCCCTCAGCACCTAAATGCCCCACATACTTCTGTTTTTGCATTGGTACCAATTATTAAACTGATTCAAAATGAATTATTTTTATAAAAAAAAATAAAGTATTTGCATAAACCTGCATCAAACCACCCAGTCCTTAGCCCTTGTCACTGACTGTCCACTGAGCTCACAAGTCCATTTTCCTCTTCATCTATCTACATAAATCCAAAGCCCTGACTGACTCAATCCTCTTAAATTTTCCCAATGAATTTCCTCCATATTGACTCCGAGTATTCAAGTGACAAAATAATGTGTGATGAGGGTATTATGAAGCAAGCCTTCTATTTCAGGACATATTAACAAGTGTTTCAGTTACAGCATGTACCAGCTTTTTTACAGTGGCAAAACACAAATACCAATTAGATTGTTATAGTTTGTTATATGTTGCATTTCAAATAGTAACATAAATTTTAAAAAAAAATAGGAAACTTCCATATATTATGTTTCACATAGTAACTTTGTGATATTACTAACTCCTAAGATTTTAATAAACTAATGAAAACTTACATGCAGCAGAACTGAGTCTGGCAACACTGTTTTGCAAGAAGGCATGATGGGATCTGAGCTGGCTCCCATTATTAGAGGAACTAATTGTGGGCCTTGGTTCAAATAGCTGAAAAGAAAATATGAAAATAAGCCTAAGGTAAGCTGGTGCCAGGCAAAAAAAATGTTTATAACTACACAATTTATACATGTTTGCTGAAATCTTAGTTATTTCTGCTCCCAATCAATATTTGAGCTTGTTTGTTTCATTTTGTTTTTGTATAAAAATTTTTAAGTTACAGAAGCTAGAATTTGTTAACTAAAGCATCTATGGGTCAAATCAACCAATCACAATCCACAATACAAGAATGTTCAATAAGTCTTTTAACAAAAAATTCAAACATAACCAAAAAAAAATGTAATACAAAGTTTGGTCACCATTGTTTACTTTACTTAAACATCATAAGTTACAAACATAACATTTGGTGATGCACTTATAATTTTTAAAAAGTGATCATTTAACAAAAAAATGTATAAAGCAAAAATAGGTATAATTAATTAGCACATTCATAGTAGCATAGCTTCATTAATGAAACAACAGAATCCCAAGTCTGTATTTTCAGATCACTACTTTTAAAAATTTGTAAAAAAGTCTTACCCTTTCTCATTAAAGAGTTGAAGAGAGGCAGCCCCCAATGGTTTCAGTAGCTTACTGACCTCCCCAGCATCCCCTGCTCTGGTCACGCCTCCTGGCTTGTCCGCTGTTCCTGGTGCACTAGGAACACCAAGAAGCATGAGACATAGACGTGTTTCTCTAGGCATGATACACAGAGGCATCCTCTCAAAGTTTAACCTGAAATGAAAATGTATAGAAAGTTACACTTAGAAAATGAAAAAGAGATCAAGTTTTGTACATCAATAATCATAACATCCATTTCATAAAACATGAAGCATGGTGATAGTGCTCAATATCAACTATAAAATAACATAATTTAAAATGTATAACATTATATACATGTATACATATGATGTGTTGTGAACTCCTGTCCTGGCTTTGACATGGACACATATATAAACTTCTTTCAATGATTCATAAGAACCCAGGATCAATTAATAACAGAAATATAAATTTAATAAAAACAATCAGAGTAACTGTAATTGTAGACAAAGGCATCAAATATTAAACTATTGAATATACACAACTATGAAACTGACTTCTATAGTACTTATACGATTGGGCTCAAAACTCAAGCCTCTGACAACAATAGCAATCTTTCAAGGTTCGTTACTCTATTTTAACTAATAGACCAATGAAATCATAACAAATAAACATAGAATTTGTTATGTCTTAAAACCAAGATTCTATCAAGTGCTATTTACAATATATATAAATACAATCATCACAATATGTATAGCATTAATATTATAGACCAGAACCACTTATTATGCAACTATCTGATATTTACAGCCATGTGACAAACATCCTATAGTAAATGCACAGATATACAGGCACAGGTGGTTTTTCTTGTATGTGTTTGGCACCTGATCCAAAAAAAAATAAGTAAAACCCCTTTTAGGCTTTGCAATCTATAGGGCAGACAATATATGGTCATCTGTTTTTATGGTTGTTGGTAAACAAGGGTGCCATGTGGCCATCACATGGACCAACTGCCTTTATTTTCCTTCAACTTATGTCAAGTACCCATTAAAGTTGGGTGGATTCAAGGACATCCTAAAAATCCTGAAATTCAAAATCCCAGCCTTCAACGAGATCTGAACTCAAGACTCCCAGGCTTGGAAGCCAAGCACTTTACCACTCAGCCACAAAGCCACCCTAAACAAATCAGCTCCCTTTAGTTTATGAAACACCATTTTACTAAGACACATGTATGTATCTTATACTTGTCATATTCTATTGCCTAAGTGCCACTAACCATTCATCCCATGTGATTTTCTCACATAGACCACTGGCCAATGGTTTCAGTGTAGTGGACATATCATCAACTAGTCTTTTAGTCCCATGGTAAAGACTGCACACTATCTTGTAACTGTCATATCTGAGGAGAAAAAAATGCACCAAGTGTCATAATAGTTAAAGGAAAATTACTTCTCTTTCATATCAGTACAAACAAAAAACTATCTCAACAAACAAAAATAAAGTGAACTGCAGATTTAGTTAATGATTGTACGAAGACAAATCAATGAATTCAAAATCACAAAAATAAACCCCCAAAAAATAAATGCACCAAAGAAAGACAATAAACCATGTACAAACTAATGAATGTACAAACTAATGAATGTACATACTAATGAATGTTTTTGTTATTTAGCCAGGAAGCCAGTGGATTAAGGGAAGGCATGCATTGAAAATGTTTTTCTTCAGAATGATTTCAAATGTTTGAATGATGTTGGTAGTATTAGATGGAAACACAATGCTATCTTGAAAAACATCCATTAAACTAAACAAACTGCCAATTTTATAACAGCTGATAAAAAGTAGCCTTTTGACCAGAGCTAATTTTATAAAGTGATCAGTCTAGAGTAGAGATTGTAACATGAGGAGGGCCAAGTGAGAGAACCTAGTTGTTAACATGGACAATATTTGCATGACTTTGAATAAAATATATATATATAAATATATATATATATATATATATATATATATATATATATATATATATTTTTTTTTTTTTTTTGTGACGGTACACAGCAAAGGCCCAGTCATTTTTAAAACAAATTCAATAACTAATCAATTTTCTTTTTACAAGTCCATAAAAAAATTCAAGATCTCTAGCTCCTTAATTAAATAATTAAAGCAAAATTGAAGAAAAAAACAACAACTAAGTTTCCTATAAATAAATACAAATCAAAAAGATGTCATCCTTATTCTTTACTAAGTGAAGGATGTTTGCTGGTTTTTGTGTAGTGTAGTTTTAGAGCAACACTTTTCTATAGGAAACACAATATAATCACAATGTATATTTTGATCCTTAGAGAAAATCTTACTTTATATTTTTAACAGCAAACACAAGAATTCTTTTTTTAGAAATGTTAAGAGAAGCATGACTTTGAATAAAATATATATATATATATATATATATATATATATATATATATTAGGGGTGCACCGGATAGTCCCTCCGGCTCTGGCTTCTGGCGAATATCCGGCATTTTTTACTATCCGGTGCTATCCGGCTCCGGTCGGATATCACTACCGGATAGTAAACCGGATAGTAAAAATACACCTATTTAATATGCATAAAGTGGACCTCGTTCCATTACTGTCTGTTATAGAATGTATTAATGTTTATATGAAAACAAAATAATGTGCTTAAAAATAGAGCCATTATAAATATGCACCAAACATCGTTTATTATAAAGACAAGGCATGTTAATAACTTAATATAAATAGAGATGAAACTTTACATCATAAATGCGCTTTACATACAGAGATGCAATGGCTGGCACTTTTTTCAATTTGTCTTGACCTTTGAGTAAGTTAGTTAACATGTTAAAATGTTACATTCCTTGACTAGGTCATGCTGACCAGACGTCTGTCTAGCTGTGCGGGTATATCTCCAGAGGTAGAGATGAACAACTCCCACCCCCTTTTTATTTGTTTAGTCCATCACATTGAGTTTTTTATAAGCAGGTAACCACAAGTTAAATACGATGGACGTAGGTTTAATGTCAGCGTATAGACACTCTCTAGTGGTCACACCTTTCGAGGGAACTGAGTTTGTTTACTTAGTAGTTAATCTTTATTGGGGGGGGGGTCTGAACTACAAGAGCCACACCTCTAAGGTAACCAGGTATATTTCTAGATGAACAACTCCCTCCCCCTTTTATTTGTTTAGCCCATCACATTGAGTTCATTGATTGACAGGTGACCCCAAGTCAGATACGATGGACGTAAGCACTCTCTAGAGGTCACACGAGGGAACTAGGTTTGTTATTGGGGGGGGGGGGGGACTAGACTTTACATTATAAATTCGTATTACATACGTAGCAGCGATGTCTGGCATACTGGCTTGTCTTGACCTTTGAGTGGTCTAGTAAGCATGTCATATTCCTTAACTACGTCACGCTGATAATGTCTAGATGTGCGGGTATATCTCCAGAGGTAGAGATGAGCTACCCCCACCTCCTTTTGTTTGTTTAGTCCATAACATTGAGTTCACAAATAGGCAGCTGACCACATTAAGCCAGATGTCAACGTGTCGACACTGTCTAGAGGTCACATCTTATGAGGAACTGAGTTTGTTTACTTGGATTAGAATTTTTATTAGAGGCGGGACTACAAGCCAAATCTCTATAAGGTTAATTTGGTATGAGTTAGTTTATTATGAGATAGGTTGTCAATCAAGGGTCTGGACCACAAACCACACCTTTTATACTATTGGACGGGTAATAAGTTTGTTTACTTTGAGTTAAGTCTCACGTATGAGTCAGGACTACAAGCCAAACAGACACTGACCAAGGGTATCTTTAAAGGGAGGGCTCAAGAGACTCAACACCCCCAACTTCTTATTTGTTTAATTCATGACAATGTATTGATAGAGAATATAGACATTGACCATTCTTAAGCCAGAATGGATTAACGCAAATTGTTAAGACATATTGAGACTGTCTAGAGGTCACTAGATGGTGACACTAAGTTTGTTTACTTGGAGAGAAATGTCATTTAGGGCGCTGAACACACGTTCGTTGCACAATAAAATAAAACAAATATGTACATGTGTGCGTGTATGTATTTTTCCCTTTGTATTAAAACCTTTAGAAAGAAAACTAATTTCATTGTTTAATTCTATTGACTTAATATATAAAGGAAAACCTTACAATTAAATTTAACATCGCATAAAATAAATTGATCTAAAGCACCACAATTAGATCTAGCAAACAAAGAAAAATATGCTGGAATGTTAAGAAACACTTGACCTCTGTAACTAAGGTACAGAGATAATTTATCTATATGCGTGACTGATCATGCCAATTTGTTATCTTTTTTCGCCTGCACACTAAACACTATTGCGTATGCCCAAGGAAAAAAAACGTGTGAAGGTCAACACCATCAACTATACACACTACACTAGGACTACATGTGTAGGCTCAATACGTCTATCTGATCTGGTTGTTACAATCAGTCGAAACAAAGTCTATTTATGTTGTTTTTTTTGGTAGGGAGGGTGTGGGTGATTTTGTTTCTTTTATAGTTGGTTTTCCTAATTCTCTTAGATCTATATAACAGTAGATCTAAACATTGATAACAATAATAGGCCTACAGACTACAATTAAATCTATGCTTCGCAACATTTAAAGCTCAGGCTATGAGTAGGTATAATAGATGTTCCTGCGTTAATAAAATATCGTTTGCCGCAAATGGATTAATAAATATATGACCTACTACGCTTCAGATTCCAACTATTAACTAACAGCTATCAGTATTAAGTCCTTGAAGCCAGAACCAGAAGCAGTCTTTGGACTTAAAATTACAAGTCTGATGACCAGTTGTTGGTCAGAAATTATTGAACACATACATCCAACCACCATACAAGCCAGATGAGAGATTTACATTAGTAACTAGTTAAATATATACTAACATATTTTACATTGACCTTCCAACACACAGCCTTTATAGTTGGTGGCCTCGTACATACACACATACACGCTCATGCTACACAGATTAATTTATGTTTATAAATACTGTTAATCTTTAATAAATCAATCAGCAAAAGAGTTTAAAACAATAAGGTATATAAAAGGAAAAAAATAATACCAACAAATATAGGTATGTTATTTAACAGTTTCGTAAAATGCTCAGCAATACAAGCTATTTACAAAACACTTAGGTATTCGGCTCCGGCTCCGGCACCGGCCGAATATCAAATTTTACTATCCGGTCATATCCGGCTCCGGCCGGATATCAAAAAGTACTATCCGGTGCACCCCTAATATATATATATATATATATATACAGGGCTTTTTTTGTGACAGTACACACTGGTACGCTGAACCGGAATAACGTATATTATTAAGTTTTAGTAGTTCAAGATTAGGTAATCAACTACTGAGTACTGGCACTGTATATTTATACTTACTTAGTATTCCATGCAGCTGGGATTCTATGTGCTGAAGACAAATCAATAATGAAGAAGTCTTTCATTTTGACTATTTCTGTGTGATCTATAAGACAATGTTGAATGTAAACATTTTTAAACAATATTAAGTTAATTTCCAATATATTCAAATCAATACCTCTCAAAAACATTGTACATATTTGTAATAACTTAAATTCAATACTTTTGATAGCTATTGTATCACGTCTGCAAAGGCACTTGCAAAACAAAATACTGACCATGAGGAATTTCGATGGATGACCCCAGGAAGAAATCGGTCAGGAATGTGCGACAGTACATGCGTACTAAAGTTTTGACAGCATCTAAAAGTGCATCCACAGCTGCCTGGAGGTCCTCTAGAAGTGAACAATGCATGGCAACACTAGGAATAAAAGGAAGACACAGTTTCAATACAGTTAAGGATATAAATGACAATACAAAATAATAGAGAATAACAACCAACACAATAAAAAGGTGCTGTGTTGACAACTGAATGACAAGCTTATGGCCACAGAACATTGAGGGTAACATTAGTTAGTTAAGTAGCCTATAGTCTATTAACCAAATAAAACAGCTTTATTCTGTTAGTCCAAAAATACAGATCAGCATTGCATCACTTTTTACAATATAGAAATAATTGTAACAAAACTAGCTCATGAATTACATTTATGGATTTATTTCAGTTTCTAGGATTAGGTTTAAACTTAGGACTTGTATGGGTAGTATAAGATTGGATTTAGAATTACGATTAGTTTTAGAACAATTAGGTTTACACTTAGGACTTGTAGTAGCAGTGATTACTTTTAGAAGATAGTTAGAAATATGTTTTAACTTAGAACAATTATGTTTAAACTTAAGACTTGTAGGGGCAGTAATTACTGATAGAAGTCATTTACACTTGGTTTAGACTTAAAACACTTAGGTCTAGGGCAGAGCTAACAAGTATTAGAAGAGTTATAGGACAGGTTTTATTCAGTGGTGATACAGTTGTTAGCTATTCTATGTGAATTAAGTTGAATTATGAATTATTTAAAGACTAAATGAAGTTGTAAACACAAATTATGAAGGCTAATTACTGAGAGTACTATGATTGGAACATCAGTCAAAGCAAGACTAATTACTGAGAGTACTATGATTGGAACATCAGTCAAAGCAAGACTAATTACTGAGAGTACTATGATTGGAACATCAGTCAAAGCAAGACTAATTACTGAGAGTACTATGATTGGAACATCAGTCAAAGCAAGACTAATTACTGAGAGAACTGTGATTGGAACATCAGTCAAAGCAAGGCTAATTACTGAGAGTACTATGATTGGAACATCAGTCAAAGCAAGACTAATTACTGAGAGTACTTTGATTGGAATCAAAAAAATAAATTAATTTCTTAACAATGGCCAGCAATCTTTAGCATTTAAAAACTCAATGGAAAAAAATGAATATTAAAAAGATATGCAATTGTTTTTAGAAAGAAACTTTGGTTTTCAATTTCACTGTTCTAGTCCCAAGCTATTTGTTCTAACTTACTAAATAGCCTCCTGTGTATCCTTGTCTTGTCTTATTTCCTCTGACATAGTCTGGGGCTTTGGGCTGGGATTCTAAAAAATAAAAGTAAAAATAAATCTCATGCTTTTCAGTTTTATCATTTCATAGATGCATTCAGACACATACAGATGCATATAGACGAGTGAAATCCTAAATTTTATTTCAAATTGTTTAGCCTTCCACAGACTCAGACCTCGTAAGCATAAGTAAGTGGGAATGTAAATGGATCAGTATAGAAATAGTTTAGGTCAAGATCTTTTTTTTTTTTTTTTTTTCTGCTTCCTTCTGTAACAATGAAGTGGTCAAATTATTAATCCTGTATCTGAAATGAACTGTAACAATGGAGTGGTCAAATTATTAATCCTGTATCTGAAATCAGCTGTAACAATGAATGGCTCAAATAATTAGTCCTATTATGCAATCAATATTAACACTAGATGGTTAAATAATAAGTCCTTATGTCTGTCAAGTACCATGTAGATTCAAAATCAGACAGTTCTCTGTGGAGTTTATCTTTGAAAGAGATATTTACAGGGTCTTATTACAGTTAACAATAATCATTGGAGTCATTAAGACCCATTATAGTTAACAATATTCATTGGAGTCATTAAGACTAAGTCAATACAACTAAAAATGCTTTATTGACAAGTTATGCTATTTCAGTCAATTATTTCATAATACTTGTTTAGTCATTCAATAAAACTAATTGGAAATATTATTTCAACCATGCCTATAATAATATGTTTTACTTTTATTTTCTTCAGTCCTATAAGTCTGTTACAATTATTGAAGTAACAAAAAAAAAGTTCCCTACATTATGAAACTATAATGATTACAGATGAAATGGAACTATATGAGGCCAATAAATATCTGGAGTGATTAGGAAACAGAATAATGACTAAATATCTCTGGATCTCAATTGATTTGCAGTCTTGACTTCCAGTCCAAGGGTAAATAATCCCAGTGCTCACAAGTTTTTCAAAGAAGAAGCCAGAGTCCCATTTAAAAGACACTACATTACCATCATCTCCGAAACCTGGCGCCGAAGATTCATAAGATATTTGGATACATCTACAGTCTCCACCCCAGCCAAGCTGACACATATTGCTTTAACTGACTGCTGCAGACCTTGGAGCTGAAAACTGTCATAACCAGGCTGAAATACAAAGAACTAGTTATGTAAAATCATAAAATTTAAAATGTATAATATAAAAGGTAGAATAACTTCTCATAGAAAAGTAAACACAAAAATTACATTTTTTATGAAATGTTTAAAAGCCTTTACCAAAGAAAAGTGTTTCAAAAGCTTTTACCTGACTGAAATGTTCTAACATAACATTTATTTCATGATAGAATGTATCCAAGTAAATAGAGAGGTCCTGCCTGGGAACACAAGAAACAAAGTATAAATGAGTGTTGTGGACTAGCTTTCAAACAGAATTAATTGAAAATGGAAATGCATGAGATCAATCTATACTTTCCTACATCCTGTTTCAATGTATGCAGCAGACAAGATGTGCCAGTCATGTCAAAAGGATTAAAGGGAAAAGAAATCTGGAACCAAATGGATAAATGGATTGGAATGGGTTAGATAAAATAATTTGATGACCCAAAATGTTTCTGATAAGTTTCTGTATTCTTAAGCAAAGTTTTCTACTTCGCATGAAATGTATTTGCTGGCATTTTCTGCTTTAACATTTGTGTTGACACACTTTGATGGTAATGGTATGCATCTAAGACACTACTTCACATAGTCACACTAAACATACTGAACATTTGCCACCTCATTGTGAACAAATATATCCAAACAAAATATCAATTAAAGGTGATGACCAAAATCGCTGCTTACTTTAGACAATCACTTATGTACTGCTTACTTTAGACAATAGGTTATGTACTGCTTACTTTAAACAATAGGTTATGTACTGCTTACTTTAGACAATAGGTAATATACTGCTTACTTTAGACAACAGGTATAGGTAATGTCCTGCATACTTTAGACAATAGGTTATGTACTGCTTAATTTAGACAATTGGTTATGTACTGCTTACTTTAGACAACAGGTATAGGTTATGTACTGGTTACTTTAGACAATTGGTCATGTACTGGTTACTTTAGACAAAAGGTTATGTATTTCAATCATTGACTCTATGCTACTGAAGCATGTTTACTACATTATAATAATGGTCATTAACCATTATTTGTTGATTGTTGATTCAGAAAAAGAATGTAATGGTATAATTAAGATGAACTACTCTACAGAAGTCAATACAGAGACATCAGAATGGAATATTACATAAAAACCCTCCATGAAATTCTGAAACCTCTCTTCAACAGTTGAAATAGAATAATGCATGGTTGCTTGGTTTTGTGATACTGTCAATTTATCCTCTCAATAGTCCATTTTTTTAACCCTGCCTACTGCTATCTTCAATCCTTCCTTTGAAAGGTTTGGGCTAGGGAGTAAAAATCTTCCATCATGAAGGAACATCCAAAACATCTATAACTAAACAAAAAGTCAAAGCTGATGAAAAAATGCATAGAAAAACTGAAAAGGCTTACTCTGATACTGCAGCCCCTTCAGTGTTGATGTACTCCTTAGGAAAATATAAAACTTGAATATCATCATCTTTCTGCAATAAAAAAAAACACATTCATCCATGATGTATTGATTAAAGAAACTTCAGACTGATAATAAATAAGCTCATTTCATTTATCCTTGAATATGTTGAATATTAATTCCAATTTAGACATTCCAAAAGTTTCATCATTACTTCCTACAAATTAAGATGTTGTAATAATGAACATTGACTTGCATTAGACACAAACTGAAGCCATGAGATTTATAGCAATAATTCACATTTAGACTTGAGTAACACCATGAGTAAAATCACTAAACTCAGAGACCTTTCAGGACAGAAGACTAAAAAATAAAGTACCAATAATACATACACTAAACCATAACTAAGAAAACAAGCCTAATAAAATATTCAGAAAGACAAAAACATTAAGGCACATTTCTTATTCCATATATGCTAGGACTAATTCATACAAGTGCTCCTTCTTCCCTTGGACCATTAGGGCATGGAATGGGCTGCCTGCATGGATTAGCAAGAAGAAAACCATTGACTTAGTAGAGTTTAACTATTTCTCTCTCTGTAATTATTTTCCTTGTTCTGATAGAATTATTCGTTTGGCTCTCTTGTATTTCACTATCCTGTTATGATTAAACTTCAATAACTTTTGTGTTTGATAGTAGAAAATGTTATATCAAATTATAGGGAAATGCATTCTCTTTTTACACAGCACAAATTAAAGTTTATAAATTCAAAAATAAATTAGTTTCATGGGATAAATCAATGTTGGTATCGTCAATTAGGATAGAAAGAGTTAAGTCTCTAATTAAATTAAAACATGGATATGTGTAGGCATACGTGACATTTTGGCTAAGCCATTTTGGCATGACCATTATGGCACAAGATGTTTTCGTGCGAAGCGTTATAGTGCAGGGTATGCTTTGGTGCGAGATATTTAACAAACATATAGCTTTTATAATTAAGTTTATTTCACTAAACTCTATTAATATATGTATAGTATGAATTCAACCTCCATTCACCGAATTATTATTTGATAAAGGTTTTGATTATTTCATGAATATATAATAAGTCATATTCCTACAAGAAAACATGGTAATAACATGCTTCCCTCTTCCCCTTTATTAGATGCCAGGTCTACGCATTGGATTACATCCATTGATTTCTATTTCCAAAAGACAATTTAAGAAAAAAATATTGAAATTAGTTTAATGTCCATAAAAGCCAAGAAACTTTTAAAATATAGGTTCTAATTAATAAAATTATTTTGGGCAAGGGTGATTTGGGTGACCGAGCTTCTCTTGGCCAACAACTGAATCCAAGACTTCACCAAACATATTTTAAATATACATTTAATTTAATTAAATAAAACATTTTTTGTGTGTGTAAACGAAATATTGCATCGATTTGTTTCAATTGGTTTTTCTTTGTAAATTATTGTAATTAATTAAACAAATTTTGTTGAAAATAAAAATGTTTCACTTCATAAACAAACATGCACAAGCCAACATAGGTGAAACACAAACATGCATATACATACAATAAATAGTATATCACATTTATAAATAGCCATAGTGAGAACTATGGAACTATGTACAGCTGCCTGGTTGTGTGGTATTGTCTCGTGATATGTGGTCCTGAAAGTCTCGTGTTCAAGCCTTTCCCACTGCAATCCTTAATATAAAAAGTAGAAAAGGTCAAGATTTCTACCTAGGACCATGATATGCTTCCCTAGTCCCAAAAGCTATATGTGAATTGTGCACAGGATGACATTCATCAGTTTTCTCTCCATTTTTGTGTTGAAAGTATTTTAAATAAATCCTTTTTGTTTCCACTTTAAATTGCATCAATTTTTTTCTATTGTTTTCTTTTGATTTAATAATAATAATAATAATCTTTATTGTCCGTATGGAAATTTGTGTTACAATTTGATTGCCAGGGGAACAAAAGAGTGTTTGTGTCTGTTTGTTTTTGCAATCGGTGTCTTGTATCTCTTTTGTGATGGTAAAATCACAAAATCCTGACACAAAGGGTGATTCTTTATTTCGAGGATCTTGTTAGCTTTTTTTATAGATGTTTGTCTCCAACAACTGCCCAAATGGGGCAATATTAAAACCCATTCTCACGTTATAATGTGATTTAACAATAATCACAGACAAAAAATATGGACACAAATATCTCTTGTTCTATACATGAATAATACCTTAGACAAAAACACACATACAAAACATAGATATGTATCATTTTTCTTTAAAGTAATAATAAAATGAATATAATCAATGTGATCAAAACATTTTGTGCCAAAACTCCCCTGCGCCAAAATAGCTGTGCCAAAACAGCCATCGCGCCAAATGGCTGCGCCAAAACGGCCTGCTTCATGTGTAGGATGTGATTATCTTCTGTTTTGAAGAAATGTCTTGAATTCTTAAGATAAAATAAAACAAGAATATTCATTTAGAACTTAATGAAGCAAGATGATGACACCACAACCTGCAAATAAGTCCTGAAGTACTTGAATGTTGAGTGAAACAATCTGGAGAGGTTTGGACTGCTGCAGTACTTTTGAAAATGCTACTTGCTCAACGGTACATGAGGGTTAAAAGTTATTAAAACACAAAAGAATTGTAATATAAAGATTTTTTTTTCTTACTGTTCTAATGAAAGGTCTTGACACTTCTTCACAAGTCACTAGTTCCAAACAAATATCATGATCCAATTTTAAGCAGCTGTGTGTGTAGTCAAACTTGGCCAAGGGGAGGTCACTGGAAGAATACATGTTTTTCATTACTAAAGTAAAATTTCTAAACATTTTCAGCAGAAATAAACACAATTTTCTTAAAATAACAAAATAAATAAATATGCATATAAATTATATTAAATATTAAAAATTCAAGGCCCAAGAAAGGCTACTAAGTTGTTTTTTTTCCAAAATAACCCCCCCCCCAAAAAAAAAATATGTATTGACAATTTTACCAATATAATCTTCACATTTCTCTGTTATTAAATGAATTAGCAATGAGTATACACTTATGTGCTCACTCTATGTTAGGTCACATAATGTGACAACCAACTAAAAACTATTTTTAAATTTTAAGACCAAATCTAATTCTAGTACATTTATTTACTCACTTAACCAGATATTCAGCCCGGTCATAAACTTTGAGAATAAACAATTCCGTGCTAGGCTGTGGGTCTGTAGGAGCCAGTGTGTAGAGTACATGGCTAATGACATGCTCCACCAGGGCATCAGCTGGAGAGAAATTAGAAGCAGTAGTAACTCTACAGAATAGTTCCCATACTATAATACAGTTAATAAAATTTCATAACTTTCTAATTTCTTCTTTAACATCTCCTGTTGACACTGTTTATATGAGTATTAAAAATGATTCCCTTAACGATGAGGTATATGTTTCAATGTTGTGTGTTATGTGTGTTTAGTGAGTGTGTAAATAAAACCACTCATAAATTCAATGTTAGGTGATAGAGTCACTTATTGAGTTAGTGTTATTGGGTGTAACATTAGACTAACATCACTTCGCTGACAGTTTCTGTCCAACAATATTTTAAAAACATCTCTCTAATATATTTATTCTTCATACTTATCAAAATGCAAAAAACATACTTTCCCTTGGAACTAGGTTTGAACATTTTAACACACAATGAATATTACATTACAATGGCATTAATTAATTTATGAACAATAAAATGAGCAAAATGAGTTTTATAGTTGTTATGTACAACAACTTCACAGGAGTCCTACATTTTCCAAATAGAGAGTACAGAAATATTAATTTTAATAAACATAGTTCACTATCACAGATGAATAAAGCATAATGTAAATCGCAGTTGAACATACAACAAACTTACTATCACATGTAAATATAACCGGCTCTGTGGCAAACATTGTGTGAACAACCACTTTAACTTGTATGGAGCTCATGTGACATTCACGGATCTGGTTGACCAGAAAGCCTTGATTTGTTTTCTCCTCAGAGGAAGGGTACATTTTCTTCAAACTATACATACACAAACAATCAAGCATTACACAGTATCTACACTATAAATAATATGCCATAAACATATTTAGTATCACCCATAGCCAATTTACATACAACTTAAAGCATTTAAAATAAGGTTACAACTATGGATGTTGCAGGAACACTGAAGTCATTTTTTTTATTTCAGAATTTAAGCTAAATATATAACATCATTAGGGTTAGGGTTTCTATTTCATGTCATATAGGTCTACAAGTCAGATATGACCCATGAGCCCTAGTTTGGGCATCACTGATCTAGTGCATATGATTTATGTCAAACATGTTTGGTATGTCAGAAAACATTATTAGGGTTTCTCTTTCATGTCATATAAGTCTACAAGTCAGATATGACCCGTGGGCCTTAGTTTGGGCATCACTGATCTAGTGCATATGATTTATGTCAAACATGTTCAGTATGTCAGAAAACATTATCAGGGTTAGGGTTTCTCTTTCATGTCATATAGGTCTACAAGTCAGATATGACCCGTGGGCCTTAGTTTGGGCATCACTGATCTAGTGCATATGATTTATGTCAAACATGTTCGGTATGTCAGAAAACATTATTAGGGTTAGGATTTCTCTTTGATGTCATATAGGTCTACAAGTCAGATATGACCCGTGGGCCTTAGTTTGGGCATCACTGATCTAGTGCATATGATTTATGTCAAACATGTTCGGTATGTCAGAAAACATTATTAGGGTTAGGATTTCTCTTTGATGTCATATAGGTCTACAAGTCAGATATGACCCGTGGGCCTTAGTTTGGGCATCACTGATCTAGTGCATATGATTTATGTCAAACATGTTCGGTATGTCAGAAAACGATGATTTAACATCCTTAATTTTACCAACGTTAAAAAAAAAACAGGCTTTGAAAAAAGGTTTATCCAATTTCTATTATAAACATGGTTTCTTTCTTCTATAGCGATAGACATTTTAGTTTATTTTAGGGTCCTCCAGTTGTGAGAGGGAAATTTAATTAAAGAAGTCTCATCAAATTGGTTAAATGGTTTTGATTTCTATGAAAGACATACATACACCTGGTGACCAATCATTTCATCCCTGGTCACTTCATCCCTGGTCACTTCATCCCTGGTTACTTCCTTCCCAATGAAACATTTTGTTCTTATTCATTGTGTAATTGTGTTGGTGTTAAGGGTTTGCCTCTAAGCCCTCACTTCAACTAGGAATACTTGTTGATATTTTGGACCATGTTATTCTAGTGTTCCCCTTCTCTCTTCATGTCATATACTTGAACCAATAGATGTCAATAAGTAGATATATGTAAAGCAGGGGCAGGGTTTAGTTATAGTGTTTTTATTTGATGTAGGGATGTCAATATTATCCTGTGCAAAATGCGTGATATAATGATCACAGGCCAAGGTGTAAATCGGAAGTAGGGAAAAGATAGGTAGAAATACATTTAGAATAATTATGATCATGCCACTCTGCACTCATAATTTATCACCAAAGGCCAAGGTGTGGTGAAAGTAGTGGAAATCTTTTATTTATTCTAATAAACGCTGACTTCAAGAAATACAGTAGAACGTCGTTTATCCGAACGTTTATTATCCGGAGCGTCAAATATCCGGACCAGTTTTTTTTTTTTTTTTATCAACCACATGTACTGTAATGCACATATACTGTATGAATACGTTTTCGAACAGGCAATGCTCAACAGTTGTTTCGCGCGAGGCGAAAAGTGACGGAAAAACCCAAGGTGAGGTAAAATTGCGACATTTGTCACCTATTTTGCTCGTTCTTCACGCACGTGTCCCGCATGTGATGATTTTCAATATTCGTATAGTGTCCGGTTGCATATACTGCATGGATCGCTTCGGTTTTCGGTTATCAGAACAATCGCGTATCCGAACGGTGTCCGGTCCCAATTGAGTCGGATAAACGACGCTCTACTGTAGGCAACACTGGCCAAGAAATTACAAACAATGTACAGCAATAGGAATTAATGGATCGTCTTCTGTACCTTCTATCAATAGTCTATAGATCTTATTGATTTCAATTAGCAAACAAAAACAAGTTTTACATTAGCTCTATATCTATAAAGTTAAATTTTTTTATTTTGAATGACATTATATTCTATTCTTATTTATTAATATGTAATTCTTTTGTCATATAAAAAAAAAATTAATATTTGAAATATTTTTAATTTCATACTTTTTACGATTACTGGATTAAAGGATGAAATAACCAGCGGATGAAATGACCGCGAACCACCTTACATTCTACTTTATATATTAGATGGAGAGAAACATTTTTATTTCTTTTAAACAATAACAGCAGGCCTGATACAATAATGAACTTTCTCACAGCCAAGAGCTCCACAACTTGACCTATCAAGTTTTACCAAAAAGTATGATGCATTTGAAACCTTGGGGAATTCTTAGTTTTCAAATGAATTACTGGTCTTTCCAAACCTGACCAACCTCTTATAATGATAAACTTGTTCAAATATTTCCTACCTGTAAATAGTAGCATTGTTTAAATGTTCAATTAAAACTTGGAATTATTCTCAATTAATATTAATAATAATGTTATTGATAAAGCGCTGTTAATAAACATAATGTGGCATTATAATAACATAAAACAGACATTAACACAAGAGTAAAAATGACAAATTAATCTAAAAAAGTTTTGAACTGTTAATTCTTAATGTTCTTCTTGAATGTAGTGAAGCATGTTGTCTGAGATCAATGGGAATGAGTTCCAAGCCTTTGGTCCAACACAAAACAAACATTCAAAATTTGTCTTCAATACTTACTCAGTGACCATTTGACAGAAAGATTCAGATTCAGGGTCTATGAACTTGCGCTTCCGTAGTTTTTCAAAGCGTTTGTCCTAATTTTAGACAAAAACAATTTTGGTTCACAAAAAGATACATCTATGAATTTTGCTTTTTTCCCAAAGTTAAAATATAAACTTTAAATTCAGCAGAAAAAGATAGGACACTGAAATTTCCAGGAAAGATCAATACCACTAGGTTTAGTAAATAAATGCTTCATTGTATTCTTTATGTAGACAATACCACTATGTTTAGTAAATAAATTCTTCATTGTATTCTAAAAATAAAATGTAGACAATACCACTATGTTTAGTAAATAAATTCTTTATAGTATTCTAAAAATAAAATGGAGACAATACCACTATGTTTAGTAAATAAATAGTTCATTGTATTCTTTATGTAGACAATACCACTATGTTTAGTCAATAAATACTTCATTGTATTCTTTATGTAGACAATACCACTATGTTTAGTAAATAAATAGTTCATTGTATTCTTTATGTAGACAATACCACTATGTTTAGTCAATAAATACTTCATTGTATTCTTTATGTAGACAATACCACTATGTTTAGTCAATAAATAGTTCATTGTATTCTTTATGTAGACAATACCACTATGTTTAGTCAATAAATACTTCATTGTATTCTTTATGTAGACAATACCACTATGTTTAGTCAATAAATACTTCATTGTATTCTTTATGTAGACAATACCACTATGTTTAGTCAATAAATACTTCATTGTATTCTTTATGTAGACAATACCACTATGTTTAGTCAATAAATACTTAATTGTATTCTTTATGTAGACAATACCACTATGTTTAGTCAATAAATACTTCATTGTATTCTTTATGTAGACAATACCACTATGTTTAGTCAATAAATACTTCATTGTATTCTTTATGTAGACAATACCACTATGTTTAGTCAATAAATACTTCATTGTATTCTTTATGTAGACAATACCACTATGTTTAGTCAATAAATAGTTCATTGTATTCTTTATGTAGACAATACCACTATGTTTAGTCAATAAATAGTTCATTGTATTCTTTATGTAGACAATACCACTATGTTTAGTCAATAAATACTTCATTGTATTCTTTATGTAGACAATACCACTATGTTTAGTCAATAAATACTTCATTGTATTCTTTATGTAGACAATACCACTATGTTTAGTCAATAAATAGTTCATTGTATTCTTTATGTAGACAATACCACTATGTTTAGTCAATAAATACTTCATTGTATTCTTTATGTAGACAATACCACTATGTTTAGTAAATAAATTCTTCATTGTATTCTAAAAATAAAATGTAGACAATACCACTATGTTTAGTAAATAAATTCTTTATAGTATTCTAAAAATAAAATGGAGACAATACCACTATGTTTAGTAAATAAATAGTTCATTGTATTCTTTATGTAGACAATACCACTATGTTTAGTCAATAAATACTTCATTGTATTCTTTATGTAGACAATACCACTATGTTTAGTCAATAAATAGTTCATTGTATTCTTTATGTAGACAATACCACTATGTTTAGTCAATAAATACTTCATTGTATTCTTTATGTAGACAATACCACTATGTTTAGTCAATAAATACTTCATTGTATTCTTTATGTAGACAATACCACTATGTTTAGTCAATAAATAGTTCATTGTATTCTTTTTGTAGACAATACCACTATGTTTAGTCAATAAATACTTCATTGTATTCTTTATGTAGACAATACCACTATGTTTAGTCAATAAATACTTCATTGTATTCTTTATGTAGACAATACCACTATGTTTAGTAAATAAATTCTTCATTGTATTCTAAAAATAAAATGTAGACAATACCACTATGTTTAGTAAATAAATTCTTTATAGTATTCTAAAAATAAAATGGAGACAATACCACTATGTTTAGTAAATAAATAGTTCATTGTATTCTTTATGTAGACAATACCACTATGTTTAGTCAATAAATACTTCATTGTATTCTTTATGTAGACAATACCACTATGTTTAGTAAATAAATTCTTCATTGTATTCTTTATGTAGACAATACCACTATGTTTAGTCAATAAATACTTCATTGTATTCTTTATGTAGACAATACCACTATGTTTAGCCAATAAATACTTCATTGTATTCTTTATGTAGACAATACCACTATGTTTAGTCAATAAATAGTTCATTGTATTCTTTATGTAGACAATACCACTATGTTTAGTCAATAAATACTTCATTGTATTCTTTATGTAGACAATACCACTATGTTTAGTCAATAAATACTTCATTGTATTCTTTATGTAGACAATACCACTATGTTTAGTCAATAAATACTTCATTGTATTCTTTATGTAGACAATACCACTATGTTTAGTCAATAAATACTTCATTGTATTCTTTATGTAGACAATACCACTATGTTTAGTCAATAAATACTTCATTGTATTCTTTATGTAGACAATACCACTATGTTTAGTCAATAAATACTTCATTGTATTCTTTATGTAGACAATACCACTATGTTTAGTCAATAAATAGTTCATTGTATTCTTTATGTAGACAATACCACTATGTTTAGTCAATAAATACTTCATTGTATTCTTTATGTAGACAATACCACTATGTTTAGTCAATAAATACTTCATTGTATTCTTTATGTAGACAATACCACTATGTTTAGTCAATAAATAGTTCATTGTATTCTTTATGTAGACAATACCACTATGTTTAGTCAATAAATACTTCATTGTATTCTTTATGTAGACAATACCACTATGTTTAGTCAATAAATACTTCATTGTATTCTTTATGTAGACAATACCACTATGTTTAGTCAATAAATACTTCATTGTATTCTTTATGTAGACAATACCATTATGTTTAGTCAATAAATACTTCATTGTATTCTTTATGTAGACAATACCACTATGTTTAGTCAATAAATACTTCATTGTATTCTTTATGTAGACAATACCACTATGTTTAGTCAATAAATACTTCATTGTATTCTTTATGTAGACAATACCACTATGTTTAGTCAATAAATAGTTCATTGTATTCTTTATGTAGACAATACCACTATGTTTAGTCAATAAATACTTCATTGTATTCTTTATGTAGACAATACCACTATGTTTAGTCAATAAATACTTCATTGTATTCTTTATGTAGACAATACCACTATGTTTAGTCAATAAATACTTCATTGTATTCTTTATGTAGACAATACCACTATGTTTAGTCAATAAATAGTTCATTGTATTCTTTATGTAGACAATACCACTATGTTTAGTCAATAAATACTTCATTGTATTCTTTATGTAGACAATACCACTATGTTTAGTAAATAAATTCTTCATTGTATTCTAAAAATAAAATGTAGACAATACCACTATGTTTAGTAAATAAATTCTTTATAGTATTCTAAAAATAAAATGGAGACAATACCACTATGTTTAGTAAATAAATAGTTCATTGTATTCTTTATGTAGACAATACCACTATGTTTAGTCAATAAATACTTCATTGTATTCTTTATGTAGACAATACCACTATGTTTAGTCAATAAATAGTTCATTGTATTCTTTATGTAGACAATACCACTATGTTTAGTCAATAAATACTTCATTGTATTCTTTATGTAGACAATACCACTATGTTTAGTCAATAAATACTTCATTGTATTCTTTATGTAGACAATACCACTATGTTTAGTCAATAAATAGTTCATTGTATTCTTTATGTAGACAATACCACTATGTTTAGTCAATAAATACTTCATTGTATTCTTTATGTAGACAATACCACTATGTTTAGTCAATAAATACTTCATTGTATTCTTTATGTAGACAATACCACTATGTTTAGTCAATAAATACTTCATTGTATTCTTTATGTAGACAATACCACTATGTTTAGTAAATAAATTCTTCATTGTATTCTAAAAATAAAATGTAGACAATACCACTATGTTTAGTAAATAAATTCTTTATAGTATTCTAAAAATAAAATGGAGACAATACCACTATGTTTAGTAAATAAATAGTTCATTGTATTCTTTATGTAGACAATACCACTATGTTTAGTCAATAAATACTTCATTGTATTCTTTATGTAGACAATACCACTATGTTTAGTCAATAAATAGTTCATTGTATTCTTTATGTAGACAATACCACTATGTTTAGTCAATAAATACTTCATTGTATTCTTTATGTAGACAATACCACTATGTTTAGTCAATAAATACTTCATTGTATTCTTTATGTAGACAATACCACTATGTTTAGTCAATAAATACTTCATTGTATTCTTTATGTAGACAATACCACTATGTTTAGTCAATAAATACTTCATTGTATTCTTTATGTAGACAATACCACCATGTTTAGTCAATAAATACTTCATTGTATTCTTTATGTAGACAATACCACTATGTTTAGTCAATAAATAGTTCATTGTATTCTTTATGTAGACAATACCACTATGTTTAGTCAATAAATACTTCATTGTATTCTTTATGTAGACAATACCACTATGTTTAGTCAATAAATACTTCATTGTATTCTTTATGTAGACAATACCACTATGTTTAGTCAATAAATACTTCATTGTATTCTTTATGTAGACAATACCACTATGTTTAGTCAATAAATACTTCATTGTATTCTTTATGTAGCCAGCTTTTTTCTGCTGAGTTGTAAGCACTTGTTACAGTCTGTGCCATGGAGAAGTAGTTTTTCTTAGCTGTTCTGGATTGCCATACAGAGTGATGGTTATTTGGTTATTTTGTGAGGTAAATGAAATTGTCCCAAACCAATCTAAGATGGTATGCTGACAGTTTTGTAAGGGTGGGTGCTTTCTTTTTTTTTTTTGGAGGGGGGGGGGATTGATACTGTCCAGTTAGCTTGGCTTGGGAATTTCTCTGTAAATAGTTCAGTCTATGCTTCTTGATAACCACTGGTTAAGCCAGTCTATTTTTTTGTATTGCTAGCGGACATTGACTCAACGGCATTGTAGTTTATTGGTCTAAGCATCTTGATCCATAGATGACCCAACTAAACAAATAAACTACATTAATTTCATTTAGGAGAGCAAAAAATTTCCCCTCTCACCTTTGGTACTTTCCAGGAAACTGGTCTATCTGGTTTGGATACACTTTTAGTGCTTTCATTAGAAGTCACAGGACTGTCATAAGCTGCAGAGGAATATCTCTTTGTTAATTCACCTTCACTGGACACAAACTTTTCCTGCCCAAATATATCCAAATTAAATGCTTCAAAACCAATAGAAAGTTTTCTTCCCTGGCTGGCAGCATCACTCAGGGGTCCCCAAATGTGGTCATCGTTGGTGGCAAGCTCATCTACCTTGTGGTCATAAGCAGCTGTGTCCCCCACATGATCCTTGTACAGATTTAGAAAAGCTTCCCCAAAAGAGAATGTCATTCGTGAAGACTCCTTTGGAGTATAAGTATCATTGGCAGAAGAAATGGACTCTTTTCTTCCTCTTGAGTACAAGGGGTCAAAATAGTCTAGAGATAAGTACTCATGCTCAGGCAAAACCTCCCCTAAATCTATCAAATCCCTCTCTTCTAAAGATGTAGCTCTATCTGGAAAAGGCTGACCTTCGTTTGAACCCGCAATGACCAAGGGTGGTGGCAGATTTTGATCTTTCTGAGGACCAAATGGATAACCGGTTATTCCCGACATTTGTTCTGGTAGGGTGAAACCAATGTTGGGGTTAAAGTTCATTGTTGATCCTGCTACAGGGTACTGTGGTTTATTTAGAGGATTTTGGTCATAAGCTGCAAAGGTTGTTGGATACAGGGGGTTAAATTGTGAAGCATTTACTTTTGAAGCATCATTAGACACTGAGACACCATTGCCAGCAGTACCATAAGGCTGATAAGGGTTATAAAAACCTGAAGGCATATTGTTAAAGTTTGTAGAAGAGTTTAATAACTGTCCTCCACTGCTACTGGTATAGTGTGGAACATTCCAACCATAATTTGTTGAAGGTGGGACAGATGTCGGTCGAGACAAATGGGCATGGTTAGAAGTATTGCCATAGGTGAACTGAAGATTGTTGGTCTGGAATTCAGCCAACCCCACAAAAGCATGCCTGATGTCTGGGTAAATAGGCTTCTGGTTAAGCTCTTCCATGGAAGCACTTTTTGGCCTTTGCTCTTCCTTCAAAGCTGGAAAAGCTGAAGAAGAGAAATCCAGCCCATCTAAGTCCGGGTGGTTTGTGGTTGTTGGTAGTGAGAACCTGTTACTGACTTCAGTAAAAGGTGCAGGATCTTGAGAATACATTGAATTAGACTTTGGGACGCTAGACTTGAATGCTTCATCAAAATATCTGTTCTTTAGACTGTGTCTTGGAGCTGGTACTGGGGGACTCTTTGGTGGCTCATTAGTCTCTTCACTTAGAATATTTACAGGACTACGGCGATTTCGAGGTGCAGCTATAGGCGGTGGAATAAGCCCAGCTGGAGGTGTTTCAGAATCTCTACTTGATGCCATGACATTAAGTCTTATCTGCAAACAAGTAAATAAAGCGCATATTTGAATTAGGCTTTATATTCATTATAAATGTTCACTCAATATTTGAATTAGGCTTTATATTAAAAATAAATGTTCACTCAGTATTTTTAAAAAATTGATATTTTAGATGATTAAGATCATTTGATTAAAAGAGAAAAAGTTTTTGGTTGTTGTTTGTTTTTATAGACCTTGCAATCTTAAGGGCTGAAGATGTTAAGATCATGTTTCTTTGGCCAGGATTAACATGCAGGGTGTCATATAGCCATCAAAAGAACCAACCCCTTTACTTTCTCCAATTAAAGTCAGGTACCCATAAGAGTTGGGTTGACTAAAAGGTGCCCTAAAAATTCCAAAATTCAAAATCCCATCCTTCACTGAGATTCAAATCCAGCAATCAGAGATCCTCAGAAGAAAATATCTAATCCTATTGGCCAGAGTTGTAGAGTCAAATCCATAAATTCATTAGGATATTTTATTAGAAACAGATAAATCACATATGTATTAAGTCTAGGAAATATTGATAAAATCAGATACTTAATCTGAAATTTATAAAATAATATTTTGAACATTATCAAGATTAGACTCATGTAAATAGTCAAGAGTTTGTATAAGATATAAAATTGATTCCAGAGACAATTACCAATCAATAAAAAAAAAAACATTGTGATAATATCTGCACAACATTTCAATATATAAAATCCTTTCATTTTTAGCTTATCATACATTCAAGACTTATCAATAATGTAACCATATATCTATCATTCATGATCAATATCATTGTAAACCAATCTGCCATTAAGTCAGCACACATTCCTAGACAAACAAGGCAAAAGCAAAACAAGGGATGACTATATAAAAAAGAACAACTTAAGACAACAAAATCAACAAAAAAATTCTTGCCAGTGATGAGGATTTTTCATTTTCATTGGAACCGTGAAAAGTAATTTTAAAGAGAAAGAGTTATTATTATATTTAGATTTACAAGATTATATAGATCTAGATTGAGAAATTCTAGATCAATGTCTAGAGTCTATTAGTAATATTATATACAATATAGATCTATTAATATTATAATATAATAATAATATTGGCCTCCTTCAGTCGTAGAACGACTATGGTTCATCTTAGAGCACACTTCCTCATGTGGCTGTGGAGCCCTATTTTTGAGAGACACTCTGGTCCACAAATATACAATTATAGATTATAGATCTATACATTATACTATAATGTGACATTATAGTTAATATTATACTTGTAGATAATCATAATAATAGTAGGTACTAGATAACTAGATCTACAATCTACATCTCTAGATATCTAGAATAAGAATCTAGAGAGTAGATCTAATCTAGATTTTATAGAATCTAACATTATGATTATAGATTTATATATACACTGACTGAAGTCTAGTGAGACTCTAGAATCTAATATATATTATATTTATTTTATTCTAGATCTAGACTAGATATCTAGAATCTAGATTTAGACTAGTCACATCCAGATTCAGATACTCCACTGAACTGTAAAATATTTTACATGTTACGGATGTTCCTTCAGAGTTGAAGGTAATTACTTCCTAGTCCAAACCTCCTGCAGGACGACGGGGGATGGGAGCGGGCAGAGTTTGAACAGGGGACCATCGATAAATCTAAACAAAAGTCCAGTGCGCAAACCGCATGACCAGGCAGCCATCCTGATACCTACCTTAAGTCAATCATTCATATATTATTATGTATGGTATAACCAGGTATATTATCACATATAGTAGAGATCTTTACTTATACTGAAAATACAGAAATTTAAACTTACTCTGTAAGTGGTGTACTATAGCAACAGTGACTAACACTACTAACAGTGCAATGAGTTTTGAGTACACAGTTATTACTGTAACACACGGTAGTCACGTAGTGACTATAAATTAACTAATAATGATAACTCGACTCTAAATAGTCTAAATAAGTTGAATAAGCCTCCTAATACTAATACAAGTAATAGTAATACTAATACTAGTAATACATTAAATATTAATATGACATGTCAAAGTCGACAAAGTCAAGGTTTTAGATAAGTGAAAGTGACAACGCGAAGTGAGCTCTGAGTAATTTAGTCTCATAAATAGAGGTCGCCATTTTTATGTAATGTAACTTTATTTGATTGGCGCTTGTAAGCAATAATAGACAATGTATATCTAGAATCTGTCATCTATGTCTAGATCTAGATCTATATAACTGTATTAGTATTGTACATCCAGGGTAGACCACTCTTAGCAACAGAAGTAGTCTAAGTCATTTAAAAATATGTCTAGAGGGTTTTGTGATGAAATGAATTTGTTATAAATTAAATCTAAGTCTATATATTTTAAAAATATAAATCTAGACTCGGTTTTGTAATTAAAATCATATATGATTTTTTTTAAGTTTATTAATATGATCCTAATCTGTGAAATAAAATCTTCTAGAACAAATCCATATTATTATTATTTCAAGATAAATTTCTTTTATTTACATTTCTACTTCCCTCAAAATATAGATTACATGTAGAGCTAGATATAGATCTACGTTCTAAGTCTAAATATAGACACCAGTTGCTTGAATTGCTAGCTGGAATATCAATATGGCTGATCTAAATTGAAATCCAAATCTGATACAGATAGGAACATAGTGTCGAAAACCAGCATTTTAAAAAGACTTTTATCATATATAGCAAAATGAAACGTTTTCATTCATAAAGGTGACAGACATACCCCCAAAAGTTAGATCTAGATCTAATTCGTGGGGACATTTTTAATAATCGTGGGGAGATAATAAGACCTATCAGATACGCCCACTAACTATTTATTTGATTTATCTCCCCTCGTACTCGAGTGTATCATCCGGCTGTTGAATACCGCAACTGGAATTTCGACCAGTCAGACTGGCAAAAAACTACGACTCGAAAGAAATACCTTCAACAAACAAAGCAGCATAGATACAGATGTACACTTTTTTTTGTCTTAATTTGTTTTACCATTATTTAAGTGAATACGGGTAGGGCAATTCTTGTACTAAAGGTCCTAAAAGGATTTTTTTTGAATAATAGGCACTCAGGGGTCAAACTTGTGGAGTACATATAACAAATGTTGTGAGTTCCTCCGTGAGTTATATGTTCCTTTGGAAAAAAAAATGTCTCGTTTTCAACAAAAGGAGTGAAAAGTATAACAGGTGGTAGAAATGGGTTTGTCGTTATTTTGGATTTTGTTTTTTTTTAATTCACGAGTTGCTTCCAACCATGGGCGCCAACCAAGGTCGTGCACGTGCACACACACACACACACACACACACACACACCCCATGGATTTTGAGCAGCTGAATTCTAGCCAATTTGTTTGCATCTTCAAAGCCATTAATTTCTTCAAAGTGGCAACGAACTGCTTCCATTGAAGTACAATTGTAAGGATGAGCTATTGCATTAGACTAATAATAATAATAATAATCTTTATTATTGAGAAGGAATTTTCTTACGATTTGTGCGTAGGCTGTTCAACTGATGCAGACCATGAACTTCTTGAAAGCAACTTAATCAGCAATTCTTACACTTAAGTACAGTTGCAAAGATAATCTATAATTGTAATAAACTAGAATAAGCTAATCAGGAGTTGATGGCCTACCATGTCTGTGGCATTTACTTCTCGAGAGGCGATCTTTTTCCTTTACTGGGAGAAAGCCTGGGTGGAAATTTGCGAAAGTCGAGCGGCCCATACGTCAATAATCGCCTTTTTCTCAATACTGACCTGATCCAAAAGGGTGGATGGAGAGCCATATCAATTTGGGGTCGTGTTGATGAAGAGCTTTTCCTAAAGCAGTGATCGTACCACTTTTTATCGTAGGGAGGCACGGGTAAATTGAACAACGTGTATAGTCAATAGTTTGTTTGTTTGTTTTATTTCATGAAACAAACATTTACAGTGCTCTTAATATCACACTAAAGGGGTGGAGGGGAGGGGGACGCACTAGTTCTTTACTTTAATAATCTGAGTAGCAAGAAATTTAAAGCTATAGGTCGCAACTTGCACCCCCCAAGTAAAAAAATCATGCGAGTGCCCCTGCTTCCAATCATTATATTATTAAGCATTTTTGTGAAGACATTTCCTGAAAAAAAAGTAGAATAGGGGAATCAACTCCAGCCATCTGAAGCTCTTTACTATTGCCAATTTAAAGAATTTCTAGCAGAGTTAGAGAGTAAGTAGTTCTTTTGCTGCAAACCAAGGTTAGTTGGTTATCAAGAGGAAACGTTTCAACGCGTTACCCTTCCATGCTTACTGAAATAAAAGAGAATTATGTTCACTGTGCAGAGCTGACACACGATATGTTCACTATGCAGAGCTGACACACTATAGGTTTATTGTGCAGAGCTGACACAAGATAGGTTCACTGTGCAGAGCTGACACACGATATGTTCACTGTGCAGAGCTGACACACGATATGTTCACTATACAGAGCTGACACACGATATGTTTACTATGCAGAGCTGACACACTATATGTTCACTGTGCTTAGCTGACACACGATATGTTCACTGTGCAGAACTGACTTACGATATGTTCACTGTGCAGAGCTGACACGCGATATGTTCACTATGCAGAGCTGACACACGATATGTTCACTATGCAGAGCTGACACACGATATGTTCACTGTGTAGAGCTGACACACGATAGGTTCACCACGCAGAGCTGACACACGATATGTTCACCGTGCAGAGCTGACACGCGATATGTTCACTATGCAGAGCTGACACACGATATGTTTACTGTGCAGAGCTGACACACGATAGGCTCACCGTGCAGAGCTGACACGCGATATGTTCACTGTGTAGAGCTGACACACTATAGGTTCACTGTTCTTAGCTGACACACGATAGGTTCACCACGCAGAGCTGACACACGATATGTTCACCGTGCAGAGCTGACACGCGATATGTTCATTATGCAGAGCTTACACACGATAGGTTCACTGTGCTTAGCTGACACACGATATGTTCACTATGCAGAGCTGACACACGATATGTTCACTGTGCTTAGCTGACACACGATATGTTCACTATGCAGAGCTGACACACGATATGTTCACTGTGCAGAGCTGACACACGATATGTTCACTGTGCAGAGCTGACACACGATATGTTCACTGTGCTTAGCTGACACACGATATGTTCACTGTGCAGAACTGACTTACGATATGTTCACTGTGCAGAGCTGACACACGATATGTTCACTGTGCAGAGCTGACACACGATATGTTCACTGTGCTTAGCTGACACACGATATGTTCACTATGCAGATCTGACACACGATATGTTCACTGTGCATAGCTGACACACGATATGTAAACTCAGACTTAGTATTTCACGGTGGATGTTAGTTCTCATCCAAATAATCTTAAGTTGAAAGGAAAACTTTTTCGTCGATTTTCAAAGAAGTGATATCATGTGAAAAACAGTTTTATCGCTTTTTGATTTAAATCAGGAAAGAGAAACTCTAATTCATTTCCCTAGACCTATTGAAATATTAACGAGGAAATTCTCTGACAGACTTTTTATATTTCACAACAACAATGTTGAATATGAAGTTTTTTTTTTTTTTTGTCAGCAGGTTCAAGGACTTTAGAAACAGCAAAGCGACGTTAGCATTATTTGAAAAAAAAAACTTCTACAATCCACGGTAACAGAAATATGTTTGGGCCTATACTATTGATATTAGAAGCTTTAAAATGCAGTTAATGGACTGAAAAAAAAAATTAACAATTTTTCCGATTTATGAGAAAATAATGAGAAGTTGTTGGAGCCACGGCACCTGAGATGAACTCCAATTGGCTTCAGGACAGAAAGGACTTCCGTAGTGCCCTGACGAGAAACTCTGCTATTCGGCGTAGTGCCTCGTGTGAGCTATTGATCCTCTGCACTAATCATTTGCATTCTGAAGAGCAGAAATAAATTCTCCTTGCGCATCATTCGTCTTAGTTTTCAAAGAAAAAAAATGCAAGTCATGCAAAGAAAGACAGAACAAAATGAACTAAACTGTAGTTGCGGGCTTGTACTGAAGTGTGAGCGACATTCGACGTACTTGCAAACTTCGTCTGTAATGGGTTTGATCGTGGTCAAATCATTTTTTGTGGTAAGAAACACATTTTGCTACAGTTCTGTTTTTTATAACACAAAAAACGTCAGCAAAAAATATTAAGGTGCTGTGTACATTTATTTCAGAGACGTTCAATACGTTTTGACCCTAAGAAAATTTGAGTAGAATCGCTTTGTCGAAGACGTATACAATTTGTTTTTAAAAAACTACAGCCAAACATTTAATGTTTAATTTTACATTTGCACTAACTAGCAAGAAGGACCTGGTGGAGCACTGTAAGTTTCCCCAGCGGGGTCCGCCATTTTGATATTCAGAAATTCATTATCCTGGTGTGGGGGGGGGGGGGAGTTCCTCATATTTAGAAGAGCGCATGCTAGAAAAAAAAAAGGTTTAAGTATAAAAAAACTCGTCTCAAATTAAAGATTGAAGCAGCACTGGCCAATACCAAATCTATTATTCGAATGATTTTCGCGGTGTATATTATAGGCCTATATAGATCTAGTAGCAAAAATGTTTAGGCGACTGTAAAAGAAAAGTGATGGCCAAGCTAGAGGCGCTTAAACATCTTCTGTTACAAAGGCGTATGTTTCCTTTGTAATGTTTTTCTAATGCAAAAAGAAGAAGAAAGCAATGGGAAGACAACATAAAAGAATGGACGGGCCTGTCACCGAAAGAGGTAATATCCAGGGTAAAAGACAGAGAGTTTGGTGTGATGGACCTCAAGATGAAGAACTAACAATTCAAGAAGAACGCTTTGGTGGTTTGGTGTGATGGACCTCAACATGACGGACTAACAATTCAAGAAGAACGCTTTGGTGGTTTGGTGTGATGGACCTCAACATGACGGACTAATAATTCAAGAAGAACGCTTTGGTGGTTTGGTGTGATGGACCTCAACATGACGGACTAACAATTCAAGAAGAACGCTTTGGTGGTTTGGTGTGATGGACCTCAAGATGACCGACTAACAATTCAAGAAGAACGCTTTGGTCGTTTGGTGTGATGGACCTCAAGATGACGGACTAACAATTCAAGAAGAACGCTTTGGTGGTTTGGTGTGATGGACCTCAACATGACGGACTAACAATTCAAGAAGAACGCTTTGGTGGTTTGGTGTGATGGACCTCAACATGACGGACTAACAATTCAAGAAGAACGCTTTGGTGGTTTGGTGTGATGGACCTCAACATGACGGACTAACAATTCAAGAAGAACGCTTTGGTCGTTTGGTGTGATGGACCTCAACATGACGGACTAACAATTCAAGAAGAACGCTTTGGTCGTTTGGTGTGATGGACCTCAAGATGACGGACTAACAATTCAAGAAGAACGCTTTGGTGGTTTGGTGTGATGGACCTCAAGATGACGGACTAACAATTCAAGAAGAACGCTTTGGTCGTTTAGTGTGATGGACCTCAAGATGACGGACTAACAATTCAAGAAGAACGCTTTTGTGGTTTGGTGTGATGGACCTCAACATAACGGACTAACAATTCAAGAAGAACGCTTTGGTGGTTTGGTGTGATGGACCTCAAGATGACGGACTAACTATTCAAGAAGAACGCTTTGGTCGTTTGGTGTGATTGACCTCAAGATGACGGACTAACAATTCAAGAAGAACGCTTTGGTCGTTTGGTGTGATGGACCTCAAGATGACGGACTAACAATTCAAGAAGAACGCTTTGGTGGTTTGGTGTGATGGACCTCAACATGACGGACTAACAATTCAAGAAGAACGCTTTGGTGGTTTGGTGTGATGGACCTCAACATGACGGACTAACAATTCAAGAAGAACGCTTTGGTGGTTTGGTGTGATGGACCTCAACATGACGGACTAACAATTCAAGAAGAACGCTTTGGTCGTTTGGTGTGATGGACCTCAACATGACGGACTAACAATTCAAGAAGAACGCTTTGGTCGTTTGGTGTGATGGACCTCAACATGACGGACTAACAATTCAAGAAGAACGCTTTGGTGGTTTGGTGTGATGGACCTCAAGATGACGGACTAACAATTCAAGAAGAACGCTTTGGTCGTTTAGTGTGATGGACCTCAAGATGACGGACTAACAATTCAAGAAGAACGCTTTGGTGGTTTGGTGTGATGGACCTCAACATGACGGACTAACAATTCGACTAACAATTGGTGCCTTTTTCCTTTTCAGGCTCTCTGCACGACTCGTAATCACTCATTAACGTTGATTATCTCCACCATGGGCGTAGGCAGAGGGTGGGGTTGGGTTCAATCCCCCCTTGAAATGAAAATCCCCCCCTCCTTTCGGGAATGGGGGGGATCGGAATTTAGTGACTGATTTTTTGCTTTGATATTGTTTATTTTAGGTGAGATTTTAATACTAAACCATAACTTGCCCCACTACAACCAAAGGGGTTTTGAGTTTAAAACCCCCTACCAGGGGGGTTCGAGTTTAAAAACCCCTACCAGGGGGGGTTCGAGTTTAAAACCCCTACCAGAGGGGTTCGAGTTTAAAACCCCCTTCCAGGGGTTTTGAGTTTTAAACCCCCTACCTGGGGTTTTTGCAGTTAACTCCCCCTCTTCTATAAAACAAAACAAAAAAATGCAAACGAAAATCCCCTAATTCCAAGAGCACAGTTAAGGAAGATTTTGATTTTAAAACCCCCACTTAAATTTACGATAAATATTTATATATAGACTAAAGTGCGAAGTTCGAGCGCATTAAGCCCGCTGGCAGCAATTTTCAAGTTTGGATTTTTATAGCACCGTAACGGTCTGACCTATGAAAAAACTGATAGTATCTCTGAATTCCTCGTCCTTTTTTCTATGAAAATAGATTGGATTTAATGTATCACTAGGCTTAGTTAAAATTAAATACGAAGTCAAAGAGGTGTAGGGTAAGTATCGCCAAGCGTACTTTTCCTCGAGCGGATTTTTCCCCAGTTAGTAAGCTCGATCGAGTTGGTGGAAGGTTCGAACAGATCAAAGGAAATATATCTAAAAACATGTTTTAAAATTTAATTTTCACTATAAAGTCATTTCTTTTTACTCCAGCCCAAGAACACCATCCATTGCACCATTTCCCACCCTCCACAACTTCAAATAGTCTCTTTACGCTGATGAGCAATCAGACTTAAAAATACCCTTAAGTCCATTGCCCATTTCCTTCACTACCGGGTAGTAAAAAAGAATAATTCCACACCTCCTGTGTTTGACCTCACCATGAACTTAGCCTTTACAAGGAAAAGGAAATAGTATGTGTCGGAAGTAAAGAAAAAAGGTGCATGCACAGTAGCAATATAGTAGTAATTTGGTAAACATTCAAATAAAAAAGTTATAGCAATAAAAAGTGAACTGTTCGAACCTCCTGACAAATCGGGGCTGCTCGAACTTCGCACTTTACTCTATATATATATAATATAAAAATAAGCTAATTACGCACTGAAAATGTAATGAGCGTAGTTAAATGGGTTTTGACTCAGTTTTGAGTTTAAACCTCACTTCAGCGGAGTTTGAAGGTAAAAAATACCTCTTTAATAATAAAAACAAAGCAAATTATACACTCAAAATGTTATGAGTGTAGTCAAAGGGGTTTTGAGTTTAAACTCCCCTCCAGTGGAGTTCGAAGCTAAAAATACCTCATCAATATAAATAAAAGCAAATTACTCATTCTAAAATCTATGAGCTTAGCCAAAGGGGTTTTGAGTTTAAATTCCCCGCCAGGGGAGTTTGAGGCTAAAAAATACATCTTCAGTGTAAGAAAAAAAGCAAATTACTCACTCAAAATGCTATGAGCGTTGCCAAAAGGGGTTTTGAGTTTAAACCCCCATTCAGAGGGGTTTGATGCTAAAAATACCTCTTCAATATAAAAAAAAAAGCAAATTACACACTAAAATTATTTGAGCGTAGCCAATCCAATCGGGGGGTTTGAGTTTAAACCCCTCTTCTACAGATGGCTTTTTTTTTTAAGTTTAAAACCCCTCCAGATGGTTTTGAGTTTAAGATCCCCCTACAGAGCATTTTGAGGTGGAAAACCCCCAACAGATGATTTTGACGATAAAACTTCTCTCTTCGATATAAAATCTAAAGAAAACTACGGTCACCTAATTCCAAGAGCGTATTCGAGAGAGGTTACACATTTTTACCAGTGGCAGGGCTCCATTAATAAAGTGCAGTGAATAGTCATCTGCCGAAACTGAAAAACACTAAATGTGGCTCAACAAAGATGGCTAAGACAGATTTTAGGAGTCAGTTATACAGATCGGGTCTAAATCAAGGAAATCCTATGCCGAACTGGGAGTCGACCCCTTAGTAAGATTGTGAGAGAGCGACGCATGAGGTTTGCGGGACATGTTCTCCGACAAAATGAATTACGCATAAGAAGAGTTGCAATAATATCCTAGTACAACTTGACGCCACTCATTCATGGAGGTCCTCATGGCAGGTGGGAAGAGGCTTTAGACATTACCAGTGAAGATTTTTATGGAAACAGCTTGACGACAAATGCTCCGAACGGCGCGGGAGGGTCTAAGTTAGTAAGAATAGCACATTAGGTTTTTGAAATAAAACTTTTTAATAGTAGGAAAATGCATGGTAGATACCTCAGAATATGCATTTTGTTGGTTTTCAATATCAGAAATAGTGCTTGGCGGCGGGGCTTCGCCCCGCGCTGGGGGAGCTCCTAGCGCTCCCCCAGACCCCCTTGCTAGTAATAGCGGAGAATCTACAATTTTTCCACTCATGGGCACAATAAACGTCTTCTGAAAGAATGAAGGGTCAGAATGTAATAAAGATTATGTACACACACACACATAAATACATATGCATTTTTTTTTCGCGCGGGGGGGTGTCGATTTCCCCCACCCCCCAAACCCCCCCCCCCAAAAAAATCCTGGCTACGCCCATGATCTCCACACACACACACTCCTTTTCACAAATAATTCGTAGACCCCATTAACCGTTGTTGATTTATGTTCTATCCGCTAATTTTTTTTAGATTGGGGGAAATCAACCGTGCCTCCCTTCTACTCTCTTGGATCCGCCACTTCGTGAGGCTCAGGTTGAGTTCTTAATTAAGTAAGACCAATCGTACTCTGAGACAGCATCATTGGCAAGTTTCCATACCGTCTTAATACAAACCAAAAAGTAGTGCGTCTCTTTCTTGATATTTGTGCTTCGTGTAAAAAGCAGCGTGTTGCTTTTTCTTTTTTAATTTTTAGCTGTCATAAATAATTACATAACAATTATATCACACTTAAGCCTTATCACAACACAGAACTATTTCAATATATTTTACACCAGGTATTAATCCGCCACTCGGTATGCACTACTGATAAAGCGCTACCTACTAATATCGTCAAATTATCCCAGACGACCAGCAGGATGTGCACTGGTAACTCTGGCGCGCTTTGTTTTATCAGTGTTTGAAATCAATCCGTGACGTAATGTCAACTTCTTTTTATTTTTTTCTTCGTGTGAATTAAAAAGAGAGTTTAAAGCAAACAGACTACAAGTGATCTAATAAAATTAGCAAATCTAGATCTAGATCAAGTCTGTGACTCAAATATTTTCGCATGCTAATAAAAACAAGATTACAAAGACAGTTTGTGTGGAAACACAAACTCAAAATCGGCCCCCGAAGTGGTCCACCCAGGCAGGTTTCAATATTTTCACAAAGATCATCCAAATGAAATTATATAAAAGACAAATGAGAGATAAGAATGGAGAAAGAAGGTTGACAGATCATGTGTAGTGCCCCAACAGTACATCAGATCAAAGGATAGGTGCAAGTGAATGCAAAGTTAGATGTGAACCTGGCCTAACTACTTCCCCTTTTAGACCTTGTGGTCTATAGGGCAGATGATGTAAAGTTCATCTGTTTTTGTGGCCTACGGTTAACGAGGGTGTCATGTAGCCAGTACAACGACCAACCGCCTTTACTTTTCCCCGACTAATATCGGGTACCCATTGGAGCTGAGTGGCGCATATGGATTCCGAAGTTGAAATTCCCAGTCTTCACCAGGGTTGGAACCCGGGGCTTTACCGCTCAGCTACCCCGCCTCTCCTGGCCTAAATAAAGTCTTATAATTGATGTAATTGTTTTGAAAAGGCTCAATCTCTTATTCGAATGCTCAAAAAAAAAAAAAAAAAAAAAAAAAAAAAAACATTTTCGCAATAAAAAAAAGTTCACGAAAATGGCATTTACAAGATTACTATTCGTTTTAATTTAGGCCTAACTTATAATGCATACTAATTAGCTTTTTTTCTTTAAAAAAACTGCTTGCGTAACTGATTTTAAAAATTAGATTTTTCGCTTTCTGAAAAAAAAAGTAGCCGTTGCATCAGAACTTTGAATGGTCTAAAATATTGTGATGTCGGATTTTCAATATCTTTTCTAGTTTACGAGATCAAAACGGGACGGACGGACATATGGACAGACATTTCACACAAAACTAATAGCGTCGGGGGCCGCTAAAAAATCGTTAATAAGAATTAATGAAAAGGAAGTGGTTTTTTTTAAAAACATCTCATGTTACTGAAATTTGTTTTTTATTTTAGTCCAAATGAATATGGTCCACTAGTTTTCAAGATAGCAGGAGTGGTCTATTGCTCCCCACTGTCCATTTCTCCACTCTCCCTTAGCAACATAGCGAGCACATATAGATCTAAAAGTACTTAGCAGTTTAGCACTCATACCATACAAGAAGTACCCGTATAATATGTTTTCTTGAAAACGGTATCCTAGCCACTGGGACGGGTGTCTATTGACAGACTATAATTATCTGTTGAGAACAAAGACCACTTAAATGCGCGGTGCACGCGTTCAGAAACCCGTACCGTGTTATCGCCTCATCATCTGATCAGATAATAAATTCACTTTTCTAATAAAGAAACCTTCGCACGTGTTGGTGTGGGAATGTGTGTGTGTGTGTTAAGTTCTATTGTGCCCTTTAAGTCTGCTGCCTTACCAATACTTGAGTTTGTATGTGTGTGTGTGTGTGTGTGTTTAAAACTTGAAACTTCATTTCCAGGTGTCGAAAGTGTGTCACGTGCGTCATATAGGCCTACAGTGACAGATTTCTGAACTTGTCAACACGAGGAGGGAGGGGGGGGGGGCAATGGAATGAAAGGGGGCGGTCAACCTCCGCGTCGTTTTGTTTAAGTTTCTAAATCTCCAGATGTTCCAAGATTCCATTTATGAAGTGGGCAGAAGTGATGTTAATTGGGAAAGTTTAAACACAAGGGCACCTCTTGTAGGAAGCTTTGAGAATGCTGCCAGATAGGAGGTCAGTGAAAGCTCCGAGAGAGCTGCCAGATATGAGGTCAGTGAAAGCTATGAAAATGCTGCCAGATAGGTCGATGAAAGCTCCGAGAGCGCTACCAGATATGAGGTCAATGAAAGTCATGAGGACACTGCCAGATATGATGTCAGATAAAGTTATTAGAACGCTGTCAGATATGAGGTCAGTGAAAGCTATGAGAATTCTGCAAGATATGTGGTTAGTGAAAGCAATGAGAACGCTGCCAAATATGAGGTCTGTGAAAGCTACGAGAACGCGGCAAGATATAAGGTCATTGGGAGCTATAATAACGCCAGTGATATACAAACACTGTAAAATGTATATGAAAATCGTTAGAGCCGTAATCGAGAACCATGTCCGCCCACGCTTTTGTATTTTGACATGCTGAAGAATTTGCAAACTGAATGGAGGAATTGTTAAAAACAAATGGATGCCATGTGACTACTGAGTCCTTAAATAGGAAAGTATAATTGACTCTTTTAAGGCTCACGCGTTTCTTTACAATCAGCTGAATACATTCTTAGTTTCAATTCATTTCCGACGATTATCTCGTCCTAGTCCTGGCCAATCGCTTCTTCTATAGCAGCTGAATATGTCTGTCCTTCTGTGGTCCTGATGGAGTGAACCTTTACTATAATATATAGAGTATGGATATGGTTTACACTACAATGGTTAGATTAAAATTGTTTGTAAATATAGGAATATGATTTTATAACCTTTTTCAATAATATCCTTCTTTTCTCTGTAAACAATTTTATATTAGTACTTTTCATTTGGTGCGTTGGAGCCCATTTGCTGCCTCTGTAAAACAAACAAGTTTTAAGTGTCGGATAAACCCAGGTAATTACTTTCATTATCGCCCTTTAGTTTCCAGTGCAATAAATCCTCGTGCCCATTTTATTGACTACAAAAACTTGGCTCGTTGTTTCAGATTAGTTCAACGTATGAGCAGGTAGCTCTTTTGTGTTGAGAGTTAATTACATTGAAAAGAGGTCCTTTGCTTTGCTTGTTCGAGCCTGCTTTCCCACAATTTTAGTTCATAAATTCAAATGGCTGAATTAAAAATCGACATCTTGGAATGATTGATACTCTTTTATTAGGCTCTCGAGATTCATGTACGGACACATACTGTGGAGTTAATCTGCGATTTGAAGCAACGATTTTGTAAGAGTCGTACAAGCAATAAAGCTGGCAGGTGCTTGGTTTATTTTGGTCAAACTTCGATGTTACCTTTAAAAACACAAACACTTTTCCAAAGATAAAATCATTGGAGTACGAAAAAAAAAGGTTCTTGTTAATAAAAGAAAACTTTGGTTCTAACATTGTTCTTAACCACTATCAACACTCCCTCCCCCCACCACGTCTCTCATTTTCTCTTTATATATCTATCTCTCATGAATAAAAAAGAGAAATGTGACGGTTATGTTTATTTGGCACATCGACACATTTGGCAAAAACTTTTTCATTTAATCTTCGAAGCATTGAATTCTTCTACTCAGTACAGACAGTCAGGACATTAACAATTATATAAATTACAGTTCAAACCTTATATAAAGTACAAATATTGAAAATTATAGTTCTAGATCCTGATCGATCGATAGATAGATATCCCAGGTGTCGATTCCAACCTATGGTGTACGTAAACAAGACTCAAATGTCCATAAAATTTATTTGGAGTCAATGTCCTAGATGTCAACACACCCCCATAGATTATGCAAGTTTAATGTTTTTTATCGTCTCACAATATCTCGGCCCTCATATAGCTAACAGAATAAGTCGCAAACTTAGGGAGAACAATTCGTTTTGCTTGCTGTCGATGGAGTTTCCAAAATCAGTGCCAACAGTTCTTTAAGTGTGCTTCAGAGAATCTCGTTAAGAAACAACAGTACTCGAAGACTTTGAGACAAAGTGTAGCAGTATTGAACATTTCTGCTACAATTAAATTTCTCTTCGCTCAAATTGTTTCTGTACAGTACTGGTTGAGTCAACTTCACTTGATCGTGTATCGCCGGTTGTTGCAAATCTGGATGTTGTTGTTTGATAAGGACATGGATGTCTATCAAGCAATTATCTGTTGCGGAAACCTGTTTAACAAACGGAAGTCAAACCTTGAGAAGCTGACATCATGATGTTCGCTAGTTTCACAATAACTCTGGAATCATTCTAGCTAATGTATTGAAGTGATTCTCATGTATGCTTTTCTTCAGTGTAAACAAAAAATAGCTTGTTTTCTCGTGATATTTTTAATATTAGAAAGTTTGGCATATATGCAAATCGAAAGAATGAATGCAGGTGGGAGAAATATTATTGTAAAAACTGATCATATTTCTACCAAAAAAAATGCAACACTAAATAACCAGTTGTATAGTGAATAAAAGAAAGAGTCTTGGTTACTGCAATATTTGAAAATTAAACGAGCATGACATAAATGACTAATTGGATAAAAAGCATCAAGTTATTGCTATATGTAGTACTACACAACGCTTTTTTTTTTATTTAGCTATAAAAAAATGGCGTATCGATTAGTAGTAGTTGGTACATTTTTGCGAAGCTTATATTAAGACACCACGTCTCTCTAATACAAATTTTATACAAGTTATTTCTCCCATTCTCGGACACAGACGTATATTATATATAGGTCTGTGTTCTCGGATTAAGTTGAAACTGCATAATCATTCACTGTCTCTAAGAAAACATGAATCAATTAAAAAAACAACATATCCAATTAAATAATTAATAAATTAATCGCAATTAATTTTTGTTTTGTTTAGAAAAAAGTAAATATATCTTACATAAGTGAGAAAAAATAGAGTAAAGTTCCCCTTTTAGTTCCCCTTTGGCCAACGGTTAACAAGCAGGGTGTCATGTGGCCAGCACAACGACCAACTGCCTTTACTTTCCATTACTTAAGTCAGGTGCCCATTAGAGTTGGGTGGGCTCATAGGCACCCTAAAAATCCCGAAATTCAAAATCCCAATCTTCACCGAGATTTGAACCCAGGACCCCAGGTTCAGAAGCCAAGCGTTTAACCACTCACCCACAGCGCCCTACAAAATTGAGAAATATGTCAATCAATGTGCATTTCTTTCCCTCATATAAGAGCTTTTTAAAAAAATTTATTTTAATATTTTGCTTGTCAAAGACTTTGTTTTGTTATTTTATGAGTTATTGAACACAAATACAATTTGGCTAAGGAGATTGGGGGGTGGGGGGTGGGGGAGGGTGAGCGACTTATAATCTTATTTTCTTGTTTCAGTTTCTAGTTTTACTGTAGACACGGGTATAATTACCCCTGTCTTTATTATTTATGTATCTCTCATTGTTTTATTGCTTTTCTGCAAAGGTCTTTATCAAAATATCCTCTCCACAAATAGACTGGAGATCTTCAACAGTAGTTAGGGCAGTTAGGGATTATTGGCAGCTTTATGGTACCTTTAGATCGAGAGCGAAAGCCTTAAGTGGTAATTTCTGTGACATTTTGGGCACCAGCTCCTCTATTGATAGACTATTCTAATTTCGTTTCTTATCAATTGAATAGATTTGAACTCGAAGGGATTATTTCACAATGCGGAGATATCAGTACACGTATGTGTAGTGACAAAATGTGTGTGTGTATATAGTTTTTATGGGAGGTGTATGCTGTTGTGCATGAGCAGGATGTATGTGTGTGTCTGAAAATGTGTGTAGCGGTGTTTGTGTAAGTGTGTAGCTGTTTCATAGATTTAATTTAAACGTTACGTAAGAGATCACCTATAACGCCTGTCCTGACCAAAGAAATAGTGCTGTTTTGCTTAGAATCCATTTTTTTTTCTTTTTTTAAAATTTAAATCCACATTTGTTTTTCATATTATTCACATTTGTTTTTAAAATATTTTAAAATATTTTATTTCACTCCAACATTAGTTTCGTTTTATTAGAATTATTGTCATTATTTTTATAACACGTCTCCATGCCCAATGGTTCTAAAATATACTCCTTGGACATTGGTTTCTTACCCATGTTCAGTTCTGGTCTCCATGCTTCTATAGCATGTTCAGTGCTTTCTGGTCTCCATGCTTCTATAGAATGTTCAGTTCTTCCTGGTCTCCATGCTTCTATAGCATGTTCAGTTCTTTCTGGTCTCCATGCTTCTATAGCATGTTCAGTTCTTTCTGGTCTCCATGCTTCTATAGCATGTTCAGTTCTTTCTGGTCTCCATGCTTCTATAGCATGTTCAGTTCTTTCTGGTCTCCATGCTTCTATAGCATGTTCAGTTCTTCCTGGTCTCCATGCTTCTATAGCATGTTCAGTTCTTTCTGGTCTACATGCTTCTATATCATGTTCAGTTCTTTCTGGTCTCCATGCTTCTATAGCAAGTTCAGTTCTTTCTGGTCTCCATGCTTCTATAGCAAGTTCAGTTCTTTCTGGTCTCCATGCTTCTATAGGATGTTCAGTTCTTTCTGGTCTCCATGCTTCTATAGGATGTTCATGCTTTCTAGTCTCCATGCTCTTATAGGATGTTCATGCTTTCTAGTCTCCATGCTCTTATAGGATGTTCATGCTTTCTAGTCTCCATGCTCTTATAGGATGTTCATGCTTTCTAGTCTCCATGCTCTTATAGGATGTTCATGCTTTCTAGTCTCCATGCTCTTATAGGATGTTCATGCTTTCTAGTCTCCATGCTCTTATAGGATGTTCATGCTTTCTAGTCTCCATGCTCTTATAGGATGTTCATGCTTTCTAGCCTCCATGCTCTTATAGGATGTTCATGCTTTCTAGTCTCCATGCTCTTATAGGATGTTCATGCTTTCTAGTCTCCATGCTCTTATAGGATGTTCATGCTTTCTGGTCTCCATGTTCCTATAGCAGAGGTGGGCAAATTACGCCATGCGGACCACTTGCACCTACAGAAATCAGATTATACATATAAAAAATGCAAATATATTAAAAATACATAACTTTAAATATATCTATATAATAGGTATCCTCTTTCTTGTGATTCCTATTATGTAATAGAAAAAAAAACTATATGGAGAGCTCCCTGTTCTGGAAACCACCCACTGCACGGTTCATCTCCTATTTAGGTCTAGTCATTTGAACGCTCCAACATAAAACATGAGAAAGAAGAAGAAAAATGTCTATATAAATTATTGAAACTTATGATTCTTATCACTTATGATGAAAATCATAAAGAAACATTGTCTTTACATGTCATTCAAAAAAGGTTTATACGAAGATTATTCTTATCGGCAATATGTTGTAGTATTCAGTCGAGGACACAATCTCAAGCCAGTATTTATTCAATGCTATGAAGAAATGTGTTAAAGGTGTTAGGTTGGCTTGAAATAAGATGGCGAGCGTAACAACTTATGAAGCCCATGCTTTGACAGGTTCTGTAAAAGAACAATGTCCCAATCCTAAACACGAGAACGTTGCCACAAAGCTGCATTAAATATCAAACAATTTATTGACCCAACTATCCCAGTCATCAAACTGAGCTTTAAAACAAATATTTTTTTTTTTATTGTGCTGGTTTTGAAGTTCTATTCTCTTAGTGTTCTCTTTCATCCCCTGTCGTCGTGCATGAGGTTTGGGTGAGGACGGAATCCTCTTTACTTCGGAAAAAAACGTTTCAAACAAACAGAACTATTGATGCAATCTAGTACCTGTCTACTACAGATGTGTACAGTGCTGTCAGGCAGAGATTCACGAGAGGGTTTAGCCACTTTTAGACTACTTTAGAGTAGTTGGTAATCTAGAAGTCTAGATCTACATCAAGTTAATCTCACTTACATGAAACATCTTCATCTTTTGTTAAACATAGGTCTATAAATTAGCGAACGTTAGATGCCAGGTAGGCCAACTTCATTCTTTAAGGATCTACAGACTGGGTTCCAAAAGATAAAGAACTTGACCGTCTCAACATCGATCTGAACACTTGGCTTTTATTATCGAGATTTCAATTATTTTTTTAAAGACTAAGTCGGTTTTATTCATTTTAATCACGTAAAAGCCTTTTTAGTTGTTAGCCACAAGTTTTTCCCCAATGACATGTCACATAGAAGAAACTTGAGTAGCTTCAATTTTCTTGTGTTGTTCCGAACTGTCTTGGCTGCCTGGTCGTGCGGTTTGCACGCTGGACTGTCGTTCAGATTTATCGATGGTCCCGGGTTCAAACCCTGCCCGCTCCCATCCCCCGTCGTCCTGCGGGAGGTTTGGACTAGGAAGTAATTATCTTCAACTCTGAAGGAACATCCGAAACATGTAAAACATTTTTACATTTTTTTTTTCTCTTAACTTTACGAATATTTTTTTTTAGAGTTTATGTTTCAACAAATGGTATTAACAGTAAATCTTTTGATTCGTCTGTTTAAAAGACAGTTTGTATGTTATGGATTGTACTATGAAACGAGAGCTTCCAAAATTCTCTTGCAGAATTGGGATGTGTTACCATTACTTGATGCAAAGCTCCCTTCTTGTCTGTACATGTTGTGTTTTAGGTCCATCAGTGCACGAACCTCAAATGAATTGAATTCGAAAGCACTTTAGCCAAGGCCAAAACGTGAATAAATTATATACCACAGCAATAACAGATAGTGAATTGTTTACCATCTGCCTACAACTTTAGTTACTTTATTTTATTATCTCCTCTTGATGACAATAACCTATAGAAATAAGCCACTAAAATCTGTTTGAACACTCATTTCAAATCTCCATTTAAAAAAAAAAACAGAACACCGTATTTAGAAATTCAGGCATTTTATTGGTTGTTAAAATTTACTGCCCGGACTTGTAATTTTCAATTTCACGGCTATCCGTATTATAAATTTAGATGGTTAACTTTCGCATTTTTAGTTTATTTAAAAAGTGGAGAATTTATTGTTTGTCTTGTGCAGACTTGGTGCATTGCCAAACGAGATTTATTGAGCACTTTCCCTTTGTAATCTTTAGAAATTTGGCGACCAAAGACATGAACAAGATGTTGTATGTTGTTTTATTGGATGTATAGTGCCGGATCTAATAATAAGGGAACGAGGCGCGGTCATCAGTGAGACTGAAGATGTTATAAAAGTTTTCTTTTAATTTCAAAATTTGAATTGAACATTTTTGATGTGATATGAGTTTTTGCACGTATGATCACGAAATCGTCTGCAAATAACTGGTTTAGGGATACTTATGCATACGTGAACATAATATCCTTTAGGAACTCGACCGATATTTAGAACATTACATGATAAGTTTTTACAACACAGCAAATTAACATTTCGCCGGTTAAAATGTTTTTTTTTTATTTCAGGATATTTTCTACTCTAGAAATTGATATAAAAAGGCTTTTACTTTTCATGAAGTTTCTATAGTTCATGAAGTTCATGGAACTCCGTTTTATATAAGTGACTGTTGTATACGTTTTGGCATAATAACTGAGTGTGGAGTATCTATTCGACATATAAAATAAAGCATCATTTTGCTTGTAAAAGTTTTTACCAGTTTTATGAAATAGAAGTTTGTGATAGAAAAGAAGGAAAACAAAAAACTATATGGAGAGCAATTCATCTCACATTTTAGTCTTGGTCTAAAAAATATGTCCGGACAATATTCTGTCTTTACTTTCCTTATCACCAGAGAACTGTTAGCGCGCATACCAGAGAGCAGAAAGTCCCTAGTGTGGGGTACGCATTAGAGCAGAAAGTCCTTAGTGTGGGGTACGCATTAGAGAGTAGAAAGTCTCTAGTGTGAGATACCCATTAGAGAGCAGAAAGTCCTTAGTGTGGGGTACCCATTAGAAAGCAGAAAGTCCCTAGTGTGGGGTACCCATTAGAGAGCAGAAAGTCCCTAGTGTGGGGTACCCATTAGAGAGCAGAAAGTCCCTAGTGTGAGATACTCATTACAGAGCAGAAAGTCCCATGTGTGGCGTACTCATTAGATAGCAAAAGGTCCCTAGTGTGGCATACTCATCAGAGAGTAGAAAGTCCCTAGTGTGGGGTACCCATTAGAGAGCAGAAAGTCCCTAGTGTGAGATACTCATTACAGAGCAGAAAGTCCCAAGTGTGGCGTACCCATTAGAGAGCAAAAAGTCCCTAGTGTGGCGTACCCATTAGATAGCAAAAGGTCCCTAGTGTCAGATACCCATGAGAGAGCAGAAAGTCCTCAGCCTGGTGTACCAAACAAAGAAAAGAAAGAGGATCTCAAACCAAACAAAGAAAAGAAAGAGGATCTCAAACCAAACAAAGAAAAGAAAGAGGATCTCAAACCAAACAAAGAAAAGAAAGAGGATCTCAAACCAAACAAAGAAAAGAAAGAGGATCTCAAACAGAGGATGCCTATTTAATATTGGCTTAACAAAAGTTTTGATTTGTAAAAATATTTCTATTTTTTAAACCCTAATGCTTTGTTTGATCATATCAATATATGTTTGATCTTTTCATTTATCAGTACACCTAAATATTTTGAGTTTTTAGTCTGTACAATTGGTTTACCATGAATAAAATAATTTTCTTTTTTTTTAGTTTTTTTTTGTTACTCTTAATAACTGGCATTTTTCTGTGTGGAAAGACATTCTCCAATTTGATTCCCATTTATGCAAATCTTCTAATTCTTTTTGTATATTTACAGCGTCTTATGTTGTTTTTATTGTTCTATATATTTGTCGTGAATTTGTTTATTTCCATTGTCACCCCTAGTGTTTGTTTACATTTGTGGATTCACGTTACATTGTGTACTGACCACATTCCGTGTCTTGATCTCTTCTATGTGTGGAGTTATTTTCGTCATTCAGATGTTAACAGGTTTTTGCTATATTAAAGTACGTCAATTTATTACACTGCATCTATGAGGTTTGGTATTGATTCTAAACATGGATAGACTGCTTCGACCGGAAAGGTTTGATGTTGAACCTACTGCACCAGAAGCATCAGAAAAGTGGCTACACTGGTATGAAACCTTTAAAAACCTTTTGTCAGTTATTACCAAAGAAAACATTGATAACAAGAAGCTATTTATAAACTACATTTCGCCATCGATGTACCAGATGAGAAGTGACAAAGAAACGTATCAAGATGCAAATCAGTCACTAAATAACATCTACATTCAGCCTAAGAATGAAGTATTCGCAAGGCACAACTTGGCCACATGTAGACAGGAACAGGGTCAAAGTATTGACGTCTTTCTTCAAAAACTCCGCAGTCTATCCAAGGACTGCAACTTCAAAACCGTGACAGCTGAGCCACATCGTGACGAGTCCATACGTGAGGCATTCATCACAGGAATCGCCTCAATCAGTATTAGAAAACAGATTTGAAGTTGAAGGATGCGTTTGAGGAAGCCAGAGTACTTGAAGACGCCTATCAACATTCGTTGTTGTATGAGTCACAGTCAGAAACCAGTTGTGAGGCTACTACAAATGATATAAAAGAACACTCTGCTGATCCTGTCGCTCCCCAATTGCCTGATCTACGAGCCTCAGTTACTTCGGCTCAAGCAAAACAAGAGGTAAACGCTATATCTAGCAAGTGTTACTTCTGCAGCAAAGGAAAACATCCTCGTAAGGAGTGCCCCGCACGTGAAGCAACATGTCATCTGTGTGGCAAGAAGGGACATTTTCAGAGATCCTGCAAATCAAGAAAATCTACAGCTTTTGCCCTCGCTACGTCACACTCTTTAGAACTATGAAAATCTACCTCCTTGATCCTTCTCAATGGGATGATATATAAAGCCTTGATAGACACTGGAAGCTGTAAGAGTTATGTATCACGAGTTGCCAGAAGTCACAAAAAACCTCCATGGACAGACTATTTATGGCATCTACTCAGTTGTCTCCAGTTACTGAAGGACATAACTTTGCTACCATTCTACTCACTTGTCTCGAGTTACTGAAGGACATAACTTTGCTACCATTCTACTCAGTTGTCTCCAGTTACTGAAGGACATAACTTTGCTACCATTCTACTCACTTGTCTCCAGTTACTGAAGGACATAACTTTGCTAGCATTCTACTCAGTTGTCTCGATTTACTGAAGGACATATCTGTGCTACCATTCTACTAACTTGTCTCCAGTTACTGAAGGACATAACTTTGCTACCATTCAACTCACTTGTCTCGATTTACTGACGGCCATAACTTTGCTACCATTCGACTCACTTGTCTCGAGTTACTGAAGGACATAACTTTGCTACCATTCGACTCACTTGTCTCGATTTACTGACGGCCATAACTTTGCTACCATTCGACTCACTTGTCTCGATTTACTGACGGCCATAACTTTGCTACCATTCTACTCAGTTGTCTCGATTTACTGAAGGACATAACTTTGCTACCATTCTACTCAGTTGTCTCGATTTACTGACGGCCATAACTTTGCTACCATTCGACTTAGTTGTCTCGATTTACTGAAGGACATAACTTTGCTACCATTCTACTCAGTTGTCTCGATTTACTGACGGCCATAACTTTGCTACCATTCGACTCAGTTGTCTCGATTTACTGAAGGACATAACTTTGCTACCATTCTACTCAGTTGTCTCGATTTACTGACGGCCATAACTTTGCTACCATTCGACTCAGTTGTCTCGATTTACTGAAGGACATAACTTTGCTACCATTCGACTCAGTTGTCTCGATTTACTGACGGCCATAACTTTGCTACCATTCGACTCACTTGTCTCGATTTACTGACGGCCATAACTTTGCTACCATTCTACTCACTTGTCTCGAGTTACTGAAGGACATATCTGTGCTACTATTCGACTCACTTGTCTCGAGTTACTGAAGGACATATCTGTGCTACCATTCGACTAACTTGCCTCGAGTTACTGAAGGCCATACCTTTGCTACCATTCGACTCACTTGTCTCGAGTTACTGAAGGACATATCTTTGCTACCATTCGACTCACTTGTCTCGAGTTACTGAAGGACATATCTGTGCTACCATTCGACTCACTTGTCTCGAGTTACTGAAGGACATATCTGTGCTACCATTCTACTCAGTTGTCTCGAGTTACTGAAGGACATATCTTTGCTACCATTCTACTCAGTTGTCTCGATTTACTGAAGGACATATCTTTGCTACCATTCTACTCACTTGTCTCGAGTTACTGAAGGACATATCTTTGCTACCATTCTTCTCACTTGTCTCGCGTTACTGAAGGCCATATCTGTGCTACCATTCTACTCACTTGTCTCGAGTTACTGAAGGCCATATCTGTGCTACCATTCGACTCACTTGTCTCGAGTTACTGAAGGCCATATCTGTGCTACCATTCGACTCACTTGTCTCGAGTTACTGAAGGCCATATCTTTGCTACCATTCTACTCAGTTGTCTCGAGTTACTGAAGGCCATATCTTTGCTACCATTCGACTCAAAGATGAAACATATGAAAATATTCAACTGTCACTTTTAGATGGATTATGTTCAGATGTAATTCTAGCCTACACGAGAATCTACATATTCCCTTTAGTAGAAAGAGACCACCTCTGTGTGTAAGTAACTCTTAGACTAGCTCAAGTAGAGGCGCCTAGTCTTTTTGGTAACTTATCTTCAAACTGCACTTCAGTGGCAACTAAGTCGCGCAGACACTCACTACAGGATTCTAAGTTTATTAGTGCTGAGATTCAGAGACTAAAAGAAGAAGTAATAGAACTTCATAATCCCCCTGGCGGGCACAGGTTCTAATAACAGCCAATGAGAGGCACTCAAGACGTATGGATAGTGACTATAGTCAGACGATCAACAGATTTACGCTGTTAAAGGCATATCCCATGCCAAGAATGGATGAATTTTCAGAGAAGATAGCACAATTTTATGTCTTCAGCACTCTGGACCTCAAGAATGTCTATCATCAGATCCCGATTAAAAAAGAAGAAAGGCCATTTACAGCTTTCGAGGCTGGGGGTAGACTTTACCAGTTTCGAAGAATTCCATTTGGAGTTACCAATGGAGTGGCTTGTTTCCAGCGAACTGTAGATAAAATAATCGAAGACGAGCAACTAGAAAATACATTCGCTTATGTGGACAATGTGACCATCTGTGAACATGATACCGAATCTCATGATAGAAACCTGCAGAGATTCTTCAAAGTTGCTCAGAAGTATGGCATTACCTTCAACGAAGCTAAAAGTGAGATCGGAACACATAGTGTCAGACTGCTGGGATACGAAATATCTAAAGGTCAGCTGAAGCCTGACCCAGAAAGATTTAGAGCCTTCACGCTCTTTGACTCTTCAGGCTTCGTATGACTTCTGTTGTTTTTTCTTTTCGCAAGTATAAACTCCAATCTGATAGGGCCCGATTTCACTATCCCCATAACCGGAAATGCTGAAAAAAATAATAAAATAAACATCCATCAGAAAAAAAAAGCTTTGTCTTTGTTGGTTGAGGCTAAATGTGTTGGTCGCAGCTAAGTCTTCATTATCGTCATATGTTTGGACAAGCACTCACTATTATTATTTAATTATTATCACTATTGTTTTATAAATGGGTGTAAGCCTAAACAAGAAAACAGTACAATTCCCATCGAAAAGTGTTCATTTTTACAAAGCTTATATCATCTCACGCTGTCTGTCTGTCTGTCTGTCTTGTTCACTTTTTTTACGCGTTATTCCTCCCCTTTCCCCTTCTAGGATCAAGTTGAAACCTCGCAAAATTGTGCATTGACCCTAACAAACCATTAATGAATAAAAAAATAATAATTAGTTAAGTAGTGGTAATTTATTACAGCATTGAGATACGTGGTTGCAAATGTGCAGTTCTTTCCCTTATATTAGCTTTTTTTTTTTTTTAAGTATTGTTTGATATAGTCTGTTCTTCTCATAATCTACATTTACCACAACTAAAAAGAACATTTGATGTTATCTTCTGTTGTGAAGGGGACCATCATTTATAGATATTTAATTTCACCAAACTTGTTCAAGGGGCAATAATTCAAGTTAAACCTTAAATATATAATGTTATTTGTTTAACATATATAAAAAATGTGGGGGGGGGGGATATTTTTATTGCTTTACTGATAAGTGTAGAGATTTATGAAACAGAAGAAAATTGTTTTGTATAGAATAAAATAATAAGATAAAGACAGACACATTTGTCCACTTGTATCGATTGATTTATTGTGCAAATACAAAGTTCTTTGCGGACGAACACACGATTGCCAGCAAGCCTACTTCTATAAATGACCCGCTGCACAGTAGTGCATGTTTCTTACAAGTTGATCATGCTAGTTTGTTGGCACTTCTGCAGGACGTGTCCTTTTGTTATGGATTTGCACACTAAAATTACAGTTGTGACGTATTAGAAGTAGTTTAGCGCACCAAAAAGTACGGACTATGAACGCGTCATTAAAAAGGACGTAATTTAGAGTAAGGTCTACTAAATAACTGAAACAGGTGACCTTCACATCATCTGCCCTATAGACCACAAGGTCTGAAAGGGGAACTTTACTTACTTACTTTACTACTACGCAACAGTGGCATACAACAGAGTAACAAGAGTTTTGTTTCTAGTATTGGTACTTATTTTTTTAGTTATTAAACGACTGTACTTATTTGCACTACACTGTGACATCATTTGGTTTTTGCCCAAGACAAGATCTTCAAGGTGTTTGCAATCTTTCTTTAAACTAATGGATAAAAAAAAAAGGTCTGGTTACAAGCAAAGATTTATTAGGGCAATACTTTAGAGAGAAAGAAAATTTCGTTTCCCATTCTTATCTCGACTTAAATCAATTTTAGTATTTAAATAACATTAATGAAAATCACATTTTGTTAGGCCTACTCTTGTAGTGTTATTAGTAGTCCTTTCTACATAGAATTTATTAAGTAACCATAATAAAACATCTTTTTTACAGTTCATCTTATCAGCTTGCAAATTCTTCATGGGTTTCTTATAACAAAAACCTGGACACGAATCTAGAAAACGAATCTAACAATTTATCTAGAAATTTGACAGTGCACGTATATCTTTCGGAAAAGAATTATTAGGTAATTGGCCACACATGGAAAATTCTGGTTTGACCGTTATAGTCTTTCAAAATATAATCTTCTAAAATTAAATTTGGCTTTTGAACACACGTCAGTGCGTATTCCCGCATGGATTCATGTGTTCTGGAATATTTTTGCGCATGGTCTTTATGAATTCATTAACTCGGCTGATATAATGAATGGTGACAATGTACATGTTTATAATGCTTATGCAATGTATTAATATACGAATAAAATGTTCCTGTTGTATTTAGTATCCAGTAGTTATTAAGAGCAAAGTCATCAGCTTCTTAAAGGAGGAATAGTCTTCTTTAAAATAAAAAAGTACTTTCTTGTTGTTTTTCTATCTCATTTTTTTTTAAAAAGAGACTACAGTACAGTATTCTTCAGAAGTCTTTGGTCTGTTAACATTTTACTGAGACTCGCCAAGTCATAATTCTCACGCACCTTTTGACAAATTTAATTTTGTCATATTGTAGAGGTCCTGGTCACGACTTTTGTGGAGACCCCATCCATCTATTAAAGTTTAATTAAGATAAGTCTGAGGTAATGACACATTACTTGTCCATTTAAGATCATTCCCTACATTTGTATAGTTACTATACTTTTTTTTTTATTTTGTTGACCCACCGTTTCTCTTTTCGAGGGTGAAGCCCTGCGGGGATTCGGCCCTGTCTTTTGACCCATCTACAGTACGCAAGGTTCAGTATTTCAAGTGACTTGCAAGTCGGGGACAAACAGACAAGGTCAGAGTTAGCCTTCGAGTGGTGGGGGCATCCCAAAGGACTCAAAACAATTTTTTACAGAGAAGAAATAGTGAGACTTGTGTGCCCAACGTTATTGTTGTGTGTTAGAGTACTTTAGCCTGACAAGGTTTTGAATACATTACGTCATTTAGTTTTTCTCTGTTTATCTCTTTTTATAATTTGGGCCCGCCAAACTCACTTCTCCTAGGGCCTCCAAATTATCTAAGTCCGTCCTGCCGCCTCCCCCAATTAGCTCTTAGAATATACTTCATCGTCCCCTGATTGACAAATTAGCAATTAGAGTTAACTCCTCCCTAGCACGAGTACCAGAGTGGAAGTAAACGCGGAAAAATGTTTAAAGCTAGATTCAAAGTAGCTTTCCAACAATGGCTGCTATCTGTCGTGACACGTACAAGACGGGTAATTAAAGAATGATTATTCGCAAAGAGATCGTCTGCTGACTTCGTCATAGTACGACAAGGCAATCCATTGGTTGGTCACATTGGGTGGCAACGCGAAAAAAGGGGAGTGGTCAATACTTGTGCTACTTTTAGCCTCCACAAAGAGGTTGGGCGGGTGAAGAAAGCTTGAATACACTTTGCGAGTCTCGCAGTATATCATTATACAGTTATTTTTTTCACCATTGTCTTATTTTTTTTTTAGTTACAGATCTACAATGACGTGGAAGAGAGATTATAGATTCCAGTTTTGATATTATCCTTACAATGAGATCAATGTTGGGCAGATTTTGTTTGTTGAGCTACTCTTAAAATGTTTAGAGTTTAGTGTATCGCTGTACCAGTTGATCGTTGTAAAAAGGTATTTGTTTTAAATGTATTTTTAAAGTGTTTTCCTCTTTTTCCTAGAAATTTCTTTTAGAAATTAAAATCTTAGATATATGATTGAATTTCGTTTCGTTATGTTACTCGGAGGCCTAGCTTCCATCTGGTGCTTCTGATCACTTTAGTGTTAAAAAAGAAGAAATGATATTAAAAAAGGAACTGGGTGTCTTTGATAGACGGAGGGTACAGATCAGCCTATAATAATGTGTTTACTTTTTGTGCAGTGCATAGTGTACACATTTACAATACTGTGATGTGAGGTTGTTATTGTTTTATCATGTCACGTTTCGTGCTTTACGTAAGATTACGTAAGTGTGATTGCATCATGACCATTGTTAAGAATTACATACAGATTTTAACTGTCGAAGCAAAACAAGGATGTTGTTCATTCTTCTTCTTCATTCTTATTATTATGTTTGAGAGTTCAGACGAATAGCACTATATCTTAGATAAATAAAACAGTGGTTTCCAGATCAAGTAGTTATCAATATTGTTTTATTCTTTAAGGGGGTTTTGGGGCCAGTGTCTTGTTCGGGCCTATTGATGCAGTATGCTTGGTCGACATTCTCTGATTACACTCCACAAACGGCAAGTCTCACTGGTCCCTATTTTCATCTTCCGGAACATGTTGTTGTCTCATTCTGTTGTCTATTTTCATCTTCCGGAACATTTTGTTGACTCATTCTGTTGTCTATTTTCATCTTCCGGAACATTTTGTTGTCTCATTCTGTTGTCTATTTTCATCTTCCGTAACATTTTGTTGTCTCATTCTGTTGTCTATTTTCATCTTCCGGAACATGTTGTTGTCTCATTCTGTTGTCTATTTTCATCTTCCGGAACATGTTGTTGTCTCATTCTGTTGTCTATTTTCATCTTCCGGAACATGTTGTTGTCTCATTCTGTTGTCTATTTTCATCTTCCGGAACATGTTGTTGTCTCATTCTGTTGTCTATTTTCATCTTCCGGAACATGTTGTTGTCTCATTCTGTTGTCTATTTTCATCTTCCGGAACATGTTGTTGTCTCATTCTGTTGTCTATTTTCATCTTCCGGAACATTTTGTTGTCTCATTCTGTTGCCTATTTTCATCTTCCGGAACATGTTGTTGTCTCATTCTGTTGCCTATTTTCATCTTCCGGAACATGTTGTTGTCTCATTCTGTTGTCTATTTTCATCTTCCGGAACATGTTGTTGTCTCATTCTGTTGTCTATTTTCATCTTCCGGAACATATTGTTGTCTCATTCTGTTGTCTATTTTCATCTTCCGGAACATTTTGTTGTCTCATTCTGTTGTCTATTTTCATCTTCCGGAACATTTTGTTGTCTCATTCTGTTGTCTATTTTCATCTTCCGGAACTTGTTGTTGTCTCATTCTGTTGTCTATTTTCATCTTCCGGAACATTTTGTTGTCTCATTCTGTTGCCTATTTTTCATCTTCCGGAACATGTTGTTGTCTCATTCTGTTGTCTATTTTCATCTTCCGGAACATTTTGTTGTCTCATTCTGTTGTCTATTTTCATCTTCCGGAACATGTTGTTGTCTCATTCTGTTGTCTATTTTCATCTTCCGGAACATGTTGTTGTCTCATTCTGTTGTCTTATTTCATCTTCCGGAACATGTTGTTGTCTCATTCTGTTGTGTCCAGTTCTGAGACGAAATATTCTCATGAATTTTGTTGAGATTTACGTACAAATTTTTACAGTCGAAACGAAACAAGGGCGTTGTTAATGTTTTGTAATTTTCGCTCGAAACTGCGCCCACACAATTCCTCACACACCCAAATATAAACACTCACACAAAACAGAACTGGTAGCCACTTGGGACCGGGGGGGGGGAGAAAGAGAGAAAAAATAATTTAAGAAGGTATATCGTCTTTCGTTGCTGTAAAATCAGCACACATATATGTATTTGGAATATAATATTGATGCTAATTTATTAGGTTGTTAGTTTATTTATATTGAGTATTTCAAGTGATCTGCATAGTCTAATTCATTGCAATATTGTGTTGGTGTTTGCTGATTCTGTCATTTCAACCTTTATTTCTATTTGATTCCATATTTCCATTGTGATTTATTTATTTATTTATTTTAATGATAGCATGAGTATTATAGGTTTACGAGTATGATATAAATATTAAAAGAGCATTCTCCCAAGTTCCTTGACATAGAAAACATGAGTGGATTTTTGGTTTACAATCATTTATTGTGCTTTTATAGTCAATTCTATAGTACCGTTAACATAGCACAATGTAGGCTGAAAGTATTTTGGGACGTAAGTGATAAATAAAAGGTATAAAAAGGCATGAAGGATTCCCTTTTGTCTCGTTCAACAGTATAAAAGAATTTCTACTGGCCCGGCGCTAGGTGAGGCTAGTCGACCGAAGCCTCAGTTGACCAAAGCCTCAGGTCCAGCGTTACAATTTAGTATAGAATATTTTGCTTTCCGTAGTACATCGACCAAATGAGAGGCTCCGAGTAGCAAGCAAGTTTAAGGCTTCAAACACTGACTCCGTTTAGGTCATCTTTTTATTGTCATCTTTGTTTTATTCGTTGATGTCGGGCGCCTTCCACAAAACATTTGAAGAATATTATCTGATTAGTCCAGATGGAGCTCAGAACTTGCAACGCCCACTGGTCACAGTAGAGACTACGGCCATTTAAAGTGCGCTTTAGTAAAAATATAAAAAAAGCAAAAGTATTAGAATTTACTTTTGTTTACTTATGCATATAAATGAGTGCTACAATTTGTGTGTTTAAGTAAATAAATGTTTTCTTTATCAATGTTGTTGGTCTTTATGTACCAAAAGTCAAAATTGTCGGGGGGGGGGGGGTTAAAGGTTTGACAATAGACGTGCTTTCAAGATATCATTCCAAAATTGAAGAAAATCTGTTGATTTTTTTTTTAAGAGCGAAATGTTTACAACCAGTTTTTCCATTTCTTTAGTTCATGGTGAGATGTGTACATGTGTTATTTAGATATTACACTTTGTTTTGGAATTGTTGTTTAGAGATTAGGGCCTACACCTTGTTTTGGAATTGTTGTTTAGAGATTACACTTTGTTTTGGAATTGTTGTTTAGAGATTACACTTTGTTTTGGAATTGTTGTTTAGCGATTACACTTTGTTTTGGAATTGTTGTTTAGAGATTAGGGCCTACACTTTGTTTTGGAATTGTTGTTTAGAGATTAGGGCCTACACCTTGTTTTGGAATTGTTGTTTAGAGATTACACTTTGTTTTGGAATTGTTGTTTAGAGATTAGGGCCTACACCTTGTTTTGGAATTGTTGTTTAGAGATTACACTTTGTTTTGGAATTGTTGTTTAGAGATTAGGGCCTACACCTTGTTTTGGAATTGTTGTTTAGAGATTACACTTTGTTTTGGAATTGTTGTTTAGAGATTACCCTTTGTTTTGGAATTGTTGTTTAGAGATTACACTTTGTTTTGGAATTGGTGTTAACGTGCTTTTTCCGTGTCATAGGATAGATATTTGTTAGCATCTATCTCTATCTATCTGTCTGTCTGTCTGTCTGTCTGTTTGTCTGTCAGTCTTCTATCTATCTATCTATTTCTTTATGTATGCATTGTATATACATATCTATGGTATACCAATAGTCGGGGAAAATGAAATTCGTCCTAGATTGTAACACCCTCATTGACGTCCTATAGAATCAGACAATTGAACTTTGAATATAGTCGCTGCCGTGTTCCACACTAACTCTTGAATTAAGGATTACTTTTTAAAGTTTAATTTTTAAATTCTAAATAGCATATGTCGATACACAGATGAGATTTAAAACCACATCAGCTTCTAACCACCTTTTCAAAACCCCTTTCCCCTTCCAATGTACATTCCCCCCCCTCCACCAAAAGCACATAATATTGACAGTCTATCATTATTGTCATTATGTTAATGATTATCATTATGTGTCAAGAAGTCGTGCATTTGTGTTCGTCGACCCTACAGGCAGCTATCAAACTCCACTTAAACGAACGAGTCGACGATGTTGGGTATAGGTTTAAACCTCCCCTCCCCCCCCCCACAGCCCGAAGATTATTAAATCATTACATCGTGTCTGCTAGAACAGAAATGAAAGACAGAAAGAAGCTAGGAGAGAGGGATAGATCTTTGGGAAGGTCGTCCTTTTATGTAATTACTGCTTAGAAATCTAGTGGAACGAAACAATGTTTACTGCTTGGAGATCTATTTGGATAAATGGTATGCTTACCGATATTGTAATGCAAGGTTTAAATGAAAAAATTTGGGGGGGGGGGGAAGGTCGTAGTGAAGAATTCAACAATTAAATTTATTCAGAGGTTCTGAAAAAAAGAAAAGCAAGTTCGTTTTGACTGATTCTCAAAGCATCAGAGATTGTTAAAAAAAAAATGTTGATGTAGAAATGATCCAAAATTCCTACAAAAATAAAGATGTTTACGTCTTAGCGCCTCCTGCATGACGGGAGGGCAAGGGTTCAATTCTGTGACGATCCTGACGTCCGTCCAAAGTGTAATCCACTCAATCAGGCATGCATCTGATAGTGGTTGAAGGGCATGATCGATAAGGACGTCAGATGTACCGCCAGTCCACTAAAACATTTCTCTGAGGCTGCTCACGGAAAACAGTCCGGAAAGAATGCTGGCCTCGTTCGGAGAAGCGTGGATGAGCTTGACACCAGTGTGACTTGAACAAAAAAATCCTCTTGATTAAGCAACTTTGCTTCGAATTTTCCAGTGGATGGCATTCAGAATTTTTCCTTCAGTGGATCACAGAATTGCAGAAACTTCTTCGTTTTAACTCTACGAGACGTTACTTGACAATTTTGTGAACAAAAAATATTTAAAAATCTATCCTTATTTGGAGAGCCTTTTGTTTTTCCAAGGTGTATTGTCCTTAGCATTAAACAAGCAAACTATACAAATCCTTATTAAGAAGAAAATAAATCTTATTAAAGGGAAAGAGCTCCGCATATACAACTATATATCTCAATAATGTAGAAGCTATTTCCATTTTTCGATATCAAACAAAATTAGTAATTACCAATAATTAATTGACTAATTGGTTAACTTCTTAATGATTTATGTTTTATTAGGTACAATAAATAATTCTCAAAATTTTTTAATTTGTTCGAGAATGGGTGTTGGAGAAATAAAGTGTTCACTTACCTATGGGGACGAAACACTACATATATAGCCGTATCTGTAAATACTAAGGGATTAATTTTCCTTGATCGTATCAAAGTAAATATTTAATAACCAATTAAAAACTAATTTGACTAATTGTTGTTTTTTGTTGTTGTTGTTTTTTTAAGTTGATTCACGTCTTGTCTATGCCAATGAATAATTGTGCAAAGTTTCAACTTGATCCACAAACGGGTGTGGGAGAAATGACGAGTACAAACTTTTTACCAGACAGACAAACAGAGTGAGTTGATAGAAGCTTTGTAAAAAAACAACAACTGTGCTTGTCCTTGCTATTATTAAAATGAACTTTGAACTTGAAATCACTGACAAAATTAGTTTGAGAACTGTTGCACCATTCCTCCGTCTCCGTAGAAATCTTTCAACGTGTCACAGCGTAGTGCAGCGCCAACTAATATGTATTTAATTTCATCTCTTCTAGACTGTAAGCACCGAGCAGGCACCGAGCCGGCAAAACTTGACTTTTTCCTCCTCCATCTTTCAAGTTGCTGGAGTCTTGATGTCGCGGTAATTGGATATGGATTTATCTATCAGCGTGCGAGGAGCTCTTGTGACGTCTCCGGCGTCATTGATCAGGAACGGCGAACGCCCAGCACAACATAACGGTGAGCAAGATAAGTCGGTGAAAATCACCCTCTTCAGACACTCCATTGATAGCATCTTAGGGGGCGCTGCTCAAAACGGGGGCAGTGAAAATTGCTGCGATAGGAGCTGTTTTGGCGGGCTCTCTTCAGTATGTGAAGTCCCCCCTGGAACTGTCCTCCCCAGCAGCAGCAAGCCGGACACTGTGAAGGAGACAGGCTTAGGTCAAGACAGTGTAACTACTGGTCTTTCAGAAGCAGCAAGAGTCGCTAATGAAGAGCGTGCCCATCACGTGAGGTCTGCTGATCAAGAAACTGTTGGTGAGTTTTGTTCAGTTTGTACTTTGTATCAAATCGTAAAGGACTTTTTTTTTCCTTTTGGCGTCTGTTTGTAGAGATCTAATCCATTGAACATTGTCATTTCCCTCGTGTCCTTAATTAATGCATTTGTAGAGCTTTAAATAACCATCCCATCTATCTCTCTTATCTTATCTATTTTATCTATGCATCTATGTATGTAATGTATGTATGTATGTATGTATGTATGTATGTATGTATCTATCTATCTATCTATCTATCTATCTATCTATCTATCTATCTATCTATCTATCTATCTATCTATCTATCTATCTTCTGTCTTCCAACTTCTTTCGTTTTACAAATACTCCCCCCCCCCCCAACCATCTCAGTCACTAAGTCTCTTTTTAGCGGACCCCGAAAGGGGAAAAGACGCTATTAGTTTTGTGTGGCCTTTCAGTGTGCTAGTGCGCACCATGTATATCATATCAGCGCGGGGACAGAGTTACAACAATATATATGTGTGTGTATAATTTATTTATTTATTGTGGGCTTATGTTTGTTATTAATTTGTGAAACATATTTATTCAACATTATTTTCTGTTTGGAAAGCTCGTCCACAGAATGTCCCATGTTATTGAAGATTTAGTTACTTCAAAGCGGCTTCTACGTAGATCTAGTCGCCAATACAAAAACACTTCCCTAAATGGTAGCCTACTCATCATAAATCTATTGTTTAGCCAAATCTCTGCGAAGAGACATGCTTTATTTCTGTTGACAGACTGACAAAAAAAAAATTCAAAGATCAACAACACAGCTTTTATCTCCAAGCAATATGCCAATTGTACCAAATGTATCAATTAAAACCCACGCTGCTGGGGCAAGCAATAAATTGAACACTATCTCATGAGCTTTCTCCATACATACACGTTTTCTTTGATCGAGTCTCGCCAGTCGACGCAATGGAGAAGACAAACAAGGACTTTAAAGAAATGATAACAACAATTACCGCATGTATTAAATCAAATGTTTCCCAAGCTTTCTCCTTTAGCGGAACACTTTGAACATTCTGAGTATTTAGTGGAACACTTTTCTTTTTTTTTTTAGAGAGATTAATTCCCGTTTTGGTCTTCCTTAGTTAATTATTCCAGTTGTTTGTGGAACATATATTCAGGCCTCACGGAACACTATAATTCCAAGGAATACAGTTTGGGAAACACTGCATTGAGTTTTTTTAATGCAAATTAAAACTTGTTTTAAGACAATTTTAAGAACGCATTGAAGTATGCATGATTTATGTAAACGCAGTGGACACTATAGTCTCTCAACGCAAATCACATTTCCTTTGGTATAAAAAGATATTTTTATTATTGAATGAAATAACTCTTATCCATACTCTGGGTCGTTTGTAGCTGAAGCAGAATGTATTGTAGTTCCCATTTGTCCTCTGAAGAATTATAAAGCGACAGTGCCGCGCTCTGATTGGCTACACAAGAATCCTCTTATGAATTTTCAGGACTTCAGAGATGTCTGTGAGGTCAGTTGTCACCACCCCTTTGTCTGATATTATGATTGGATACATTGTATTTCAGACAACTTCCATAGTCGATAATGGACCTCATTCACCAATCGTAAACAAACAACATTTAGCCACGTGGTTCTCTATCATTTCTATATAAAATACGCAATCCATAAAGGCTGTCACGTGATACTTTTTGTCATTGTTTTATCAATATTATCACGTGGCTAAATGTTGTTTGTTTACGATTGGTGAATGAGGTCCATTCCCAATGCGTAGGTTTCCATTATATTTTCTTCTTATTATTATTATGATCCCTCTTTTTTTAAATAATTTCAACAGCCAGGATACACGCATTAATCACACACATATACACACACACACACACTCACTCATGTATAGACCTATATGGAAGTGAAATAATTTATTGTGACCTCACAATTTTCGATCACTACTATGTTCGTTAGAGCAGCTAGACTTATCGTGTCAGTAGAACAGTCGTCTGCTGCTGGTGTTGAGCTGTTTCATGACTAGTCTTCTTAAAATAAGAAAAACATAAAAATAAATTTTAAAAAAAACTTCTATGAAGTGTATATGTATCAATTGGTTTGGATCGGTCAAGTGATTAAATTTGTTATAGATCTAGATCAGTGGTTCCCAAACTTTTTTGTCTCGTAGACCCCTTGCCATGTTTTGTGGCTTCGGTAGACCCCCTGCTTAACTTAAACCGGTACTGCAAATTGACCAACTCAATTTTTTTTAAAGTAAATTTGAACTGCAGTGAGTCAAAGAGTATATATAAGTAATTTAAAGTTACTTAGTAAGTTAGAGAGAGATCTATCTTTTTTTTTTTGGATAAAATTCAAATTTATACCAATTAAAATAACAATGAATATGTATTATTGGAACCACAAAACACACTGGAAATGTGTGTTGTTGTTGTCTTTTTGCAGGTTCATCCTCCATTGCTATGGATATTATGCTTCATATAGGAATTTGTTGTTCTATGAAGCAGTTCTTCAAACAATAAATATTAATTAATTAATTGGCCTTAGTATCACTGTAAAAGTCTTCGTAAAGAGAAGATTCTTGTGTATTTCTTCATCTGTCACGTCTGGCTCAACTATTGGGTCCGCGGATCTGTTTTCTCAAACAGGAGAAGGGGGAAGTATCGGGCGTCCAAACCAGTAGGGTTTGCGCAGGAGGGACTCATTAGCCTAGACTTGCAACCCACCTATATGGGCAGGAGGGACTCATTAGCCTAGACTTGCAACCCACCTATATGGGCAGGAGGGACTCATTAGCCTAGACTTGCAACCCACCTATATGGGCAGGAGGGACTCATTAGCCTAGACTTGCAACCCAACTATATGGGCAGGAGGGACTCATTAGCCTAGACTTGCAACCCAACTATATGGGCAGGAGGGACTCATTAGCCTAGACTTGCAACCCACCTATATGGGCAGGAGGGACTCATTAGCCTAGACTTGCAACCCACCTATATGGGCAGGAGGGACTCATTAGCCTAGACTTGCAACCCAACTATGTGGGCAGGAGGGACTCATTAGCCTAGACTTGCAACCCACCTATATGGGCAGGAGGGACTCATTAGCCTAGACTTGCAACCCACCTATATAAGCAGGAGGGACTCATTAGCCTAGACTTGCAACCCACCTATATGGGCAGGAGGGACTCATTAGCCTAGACTTGCAACCCACCTATATGGGCAGGAGGGACTCATTAGCCTAGACTTGCAACCCACCTATATGGGCAGGAGGGACTCATTAGCCTAGACTTGCAACCCACCTATATGGGCAGGAGGGACTCATTAGCCTAGACTTGCAACCCACCTATATGCGCAGGAGGGACTCATTAGCCTAGACTTGCAACCCACCTATATGGGCAGGAGAAACTCATTAGCCTAGACTTGCAACCCACCTATATGGGCAGGAGGGACTCATTAGCCTAGACTTGCAACCCACCTATATGGGCAGGAGGGACTCATTAGCCTAGACTTGCAACCCACCTATATGGGCAGGAGGGACTCATTAGCCTAGACTTGCAACCCACCTATATGGGCAGGAGGGACTCATTAGCCTAGACTTGCAACCCACCTATATGGGCAGGAGGGACTCATTAGCCTAGACTTGCAACCCACCTATATGGGCAGGAGGGACTCATTAGCCTAGACTTGCAACCCAACTATGTGGGCAGGAGGGACTCATTAGCCTAGACTTGCAACCCAACTATCAGGGGGAAACGTACTCCAAACGTCTGCTTCCTTGCAGATATAACCTAAACATGGGAACTGTTTCCTGGGTCAACCCCGAGGATAAATAAGGAGCCGAGGACCCCAGGCAGTATGTAGCACACAGCGCTACACCCGTTGAGAGCCTGTCACGCCGCTGATCCCAAACTATATATATGTCGTTTGCAAAGAATTTATAAGAAGCATTTGTTATAACTCATACCACCAATGTGCGTACTGTATTGTTACTTAAAAAAATTTATTTTATAATATCGGATGTACGTTTGTGTAAAACAGTTTTTAAAACTACTTTAACAGCTGGTCAAATCAATGTTTTATCTACAGTGTTTTCCATGTTTGACTATATGTAAAGAGATCTTGTAATACGCTCACAAACTATCATCTTCTCTGTATGATGTTGAAGAGAGATTTTGTGGAGTCTAGTCTGAAGTTTATCTTTGAGAGTTCGAAAGTTGTTCAAACCTTTTTCTTTTTATCAGGCTGGGATCGTCTCAAATGATCTTCCAATGTAATTAGTTTCATATCGTCATAAAAAAGGCACTTGGCAACCGTTTGTTTGACAAGGAAGAAATGAATCACAATTTTAAAATAAATAATAATGTATATTGTATAATCTACATTTCTTTTTGTTACATGTAGAAAAAAATAAGCAATTTAAATAAGTATTCAAATATAAATTTTTAAAAATTTCGTTTGAATAGAAGGGTATATATTGAAAGGATTACCTAAGGTACAAATCATAAGTCCATTTTCGTGGACCCCCATGGACATCTCATAGACCCCCAATTTATTTTTTCACTTTCGTAGACCCCTTGAAACTCTTCGTAGACCCCTGGGGGTCTATATAGACCACATTGGGAATCACCGATCTAGATTAACAATAATAAATTTGTGCGATAAGAAATAGTTTTTGTTTAGCGCAATTTCATGCATTTAGCTTTCTCAGAGCGTTCTGATCCTATCATTCATCTGGGCCAGGTGGGAAAATGGGGGGGGGGGAGATGGGGGTATCTGTGTGAATGTTACCGTGATCGCTTTTTTAAATACATAAAAAAGGTTGTACGTCTTGAATTCGAACTCAGTGTTCAAGATTTCCCAAGGGGACTAATTCAACTTATACCACAACTTCTGTCAAGTACGATTTCTTTCCCTTGTTCGATGCCAATTAAAATGTCATGTCATGTAAAAGAAATAATTTTGCAAATTATTTTTTAGCTTATAAGATAAGATAATTTTATTGATCCATTCAAATGGAAATTCAGTTTGACTACAATTGACAACCTCAGCGTAACTACTTTACAAAAACAATATGGATGAAAAATTCGATCAACATTCACTCACGAAACACATACACATTCACAACCATATATTAAACATAAATTAATAACAGCACCAGGGACCAAGTTTTTAAGAGAGACAGTAGCGAATTAAAATGCTACGAAAATAAGGGCATGCGCCGACCGAGGCTCGAACCTGAGACTCCGGATTCGACACCACCTCCTAGCGATAACGCACCAAGCGAAACTAGCCTCTAGACCATCGGAATGTCAAAAAAAAACATTCTTCTGATCCAGAGTCATCTCGCCCGTATGCAAATTACCACCCCAGTGGTCAAAGGTCACAAGCCCCAGCTAGCCCCTCCCCCACCCTCGCAGCATCCGTTCACTAACAACTTCGATAGAGCCAACACAGACAGCCGTTAGGCATGTATTAGACAAACGATGGCTTTATCTAATTGTATATCTCTCACAAAGACAAGTGGACAACATAAACACATTACATATAGAAGCTTCAGTGGGTACGAGCAATAATGCTGTAAATGTAAACATAGAGTTGAAGCTAGGTGCTGAAACAAATTCACAACCAGCTCTTTATGAGTTTGACTTCTATGTACTTCTCGATGACGACAGCTGATCTTGTAACACTCTGACAGAAAGTGGGATAAAGGAGTTTTTAAATCTTTCTGTTTTAGTTCTAATGGAAATGAGAACGCTAAAAGCATGAAATTGCGCTAAACAAAAACAATTGGTAAAAAAATATTTCTAATCGCGCAGGTTTTTTTTTTGTTAGTCTAGAATTAGACCTATTACAAATTTAATGACATGACTTTTGCAAACTAATTGATACACTAAATATAAGCTTTTTATTTTTGAAAGGTATTTTTTTTAATTGTATCTTTCGTTAACCCGCTCGCCAAATAGAAACTCAATGAAGAAACTCGCACACACTATTAAGCCACTAACTCAACTTACTTTATTCATAAACTACAAACCTTGAATTAGAGTCTACATTTTCTTAACTTATTCAAATATGCAAAAAACCAAACGCAATGTGACCATACCGGATTAAACCTGTATTAGTCCAGCCAATCAGTGTGTCATAAATGGTTACTGCCCACAGGTGACTAAGACAGTATATACACCAGTATTTTTGTAATGAGTACCGATACACGGGTAGACATGGTGCTATTTTTGTAATGAGTACCGATACACGGGTAGACATGGTGTTATTTTTGTAATGAGTACCGATACACGGGTAGACATGGTGTTATTTTTGTAATGAGTACCGATACACGGGTAGACATGGTGTTATTTTTGTAATGAGTACCGATACACGGGTAGACATGGTGTTATTTTTGTAATGAGTACCGATACACGGGTAGACATGGTGTTATTTTTGTAATGAGTACCGATACACGGGTAGACATGGTGTTATTTTTGTAATGAGTACCGATACACGGGTAGACATGGTGTTATTTTTGTAATGAGTACCGATACACGGGTAGACATGGTGTTATTTTTGTAATGAGTACCGATACACGGGTAGACATGGTGTTATTTTTGTAATGAGTACCGATACACGGGTAGACATGGTGTTATTTTTGTAATGATTACCGATACACGGGTAGACATGGTGTTATTTTTGTAATGAGTACCGATACACGGGTAGACATGGTGTTATTTTTGTAATGAGTACCGATACACGGGTAGACATGGTGTTATTTTTGTAATGAGTACCGATACACGGGTAGACATGGTGTTATTTTTGTAATGAGTACCGATACACGGGTAGACATGGTGTTATTTTTGTAATGAGTACCGATACATGGGTAGACATGGTGTTATTTTTGTTCTTTTTGAACCTTAGCGTCAGTCAAATCTGGAAAAGGCTCAGCATTGAAAACAAAGTTCTAGTTAATAACAAAACATATGTAGGAAACAGTTGTTCCTCTTTATTTCCCATACTTCCACAGAAACCGAAAGAGATTTCATGTCATTGCCATACACCGGCCTACGTATCTAAGGTAAACAATCCGTTCATAGCTACTTATTTGTAAATTACCCGTCGTTCGGAAATATTTCTTCAAGTATTCTGTCATGAAATCTATGTTCAAGGGAAGTAAATACAGAAAGCGGTAAATTTTAACGATTATTATCTTCTCTTTGCCCACTTTTGTCATTGTTCAGCTCGCGGCTTCAAGAGTTACTCTTCTTGATATCCTCCCGCCAAAATAGGTTAACTCTAATTTTGACTAGACTTTATCGACGTTTTATTATGTTTTATTAATCCAATAAAGTAACTAAAAAAAAAGTTAGGAGGTTTAACACCGAGCCCGCCCACTTTTTAATTCAACCCTGATTCTCCCACCCTTAAACTATTTCAATCCGCAACTTGACTTGCATATTTTAATGTTACGTCTTTCGACTTATCAAATGAGTATTTTGTTTCTTTTCTTCAAAGCCCGATTTGTTTATCTAGTTAATCATTGTTTTATAAATGGCTGTCATAAATTTATTGAATATATGTCTGTTTGAATGTGTGTGCGTGTGTTATGACACAGGACTGGAAAGAAATATTTATGGGTTAACTTACAGTCTACTCCCTAGACCCGAGATGCTTTGCTTGGCTTCCCTGTAAAATAAACACAGACAAAACAAAACAAAAAGGTTAGCGGACAACTCAATCGTTTTGGTCTCAATGGTAGGAAGGAAAGTTTATCTGGCAAAGGAACGTGACAAGTATTTTTACTTTACACAGCATAAAATTGTAAAGCGAAGAAGCGCCTAGCAAGAGCCATGCCAGCAAGATAAAGTCCTATGTAGATATACATCTATAGTGACTGAAATAAAAATAGCAAGTAATGACAAAAGGTCACATTGAAAACAAATTTCAAAAATAGAGAGTCGATAGATGTACCTAGTGGTGAATCGTAAAGAAATCATGATTTAGAAACAGGAGTCTCGATAAAACATTTTTTATTTCCATTCTCGCGACTTTACTCAATTCCTAGACATTCGGAACTTATGTGAGATGCACAGAAACTGTGTCGTTGTTGTAGTCTTTCCACCCATGATTTTTTTAAAAGTAACTTTGTTTATTTCAATATATTTACTCACCACCTTGGATTTCTTTTGTTTATATTTTAGACTATTTATTTTTTCAAGTTTTGTTTCTAATTCCCACCCACCCGACCAAAATATTGACTTACGTTTGAGCACTCCTTAATGCCAGTTAGGTAATCTGTGCATGCCTTGTCCATGAGCGTGTTCCTGCATTCTGAGCTTCAGAAATACATTCTCCTAGTGTCTACGATTCACTGTTTCTTTGAGAAACAAGAAATCAGTTTGAAGAAGGCGTTTTGAAAATGTCTTCAAAATAACTTTATGAATCGATCTCGGAGAGACACATCTCGTGAGAGACACATCTCGTGAGAGACACATCTCGTGAGGGACACATCTCGCGAAAAAAAACTTTATGAAAAGTTTATTAGTAGAGGAAACGACGTCATTTAATTTATTAATATATTTTTTTACGCATTGATAATGTAATTTTTACTTGATTAATACTCAAAAATGAATTTATAATTAAAATAAAATACAACAGTTTTTTGTTGTTGTTTTGCCTTGAAAAGATAAGACTGCCTCCGCCCTAGTCATAAAGTTTCTCCCACCTGGTGTGTTGCGGCCCCCACAGTTTGAGAAACCTTCAGCGAAGTTTTAAATGTATCTTTAGTCAAAGTAGAGCAGTCTGTGGGACACGAAGGTTCTCACAGTGGACAACGCGCAGCTCTCGGGTGGCAAGTTTGACATCCCTGCTTCATGTTTGAGGACAGTAAGGTTTTGTATAAGAACGAAAAAAAAATTCATATATATTTTTGATGCCTTTTGGGGGCGTGGTGGCTGAGTGATTAAGCGCTTGGCTTACAAACCTGGGTTTCTGGGTTCGAATCTCGGTGAAGCCTGGGATTTTGAATTTCGGATTTTTAGGGCGTCACTGAGTCCACCCAACTCTAATGGGTACCTGACTTTAGTTGGGGAAATTAAAGGAGCTTGGTCGTTGTGCTGGCCACATCACACCCTGCACGTTAACCGTTAGCCATAGAAACAGATGACCTTAACATCATCTGCCCCATAGATCGCAAGGTCTGAAAGGGGAAACTTTTTTGTTTTTGGATGCCCCCAATTTGTTGATATATTAACATTGCCGACACTGTTGATGGGATTACAATGAATTTTGCATCAGCATTACCCCTAACTAAACATTATCAGAGCAAGCAATAGCACACACAAATAAACATTCCTGCCACAGTTTCTCTTAAACATTGCATGTAAAATTGACAACAATAAGTTTAATTTTGTTCAAAGATTTAATTGCCCAAGGAGTAAAAGAGTTCTTGAGTCAAATTGTTATTGTGATCGGTGATCTTCTTTTGTGATGGTAAAATGCTAATATTCTGAACCAGAGCGTACTTCTTAATGCTTAAGATCTTTCTTAGCAATGTTTTCTCGAGTTTGAGTTTTGAGGTTTTTGGCACATCGGCACACTTTAGGCCATGTCGTGCCCGTTTTTTCTCGAATAGGTGTCCGAGTGCGGTTTGCTTGTTGCCAAAGATCTAACTAGCAGCATTGACGATGTTTGTGGGCCATAATTCAATATATAGTACTTCTAAGCTTATTACTTAATGTAACTATTATCTGAACTAATTTTCATTGTCTCACTTTACAGATACGCCCTCAAATTCCCATGGTGCATGTTTCCATGAGCTAATTATAGACATGGAGTCACGTGATATAACAGACGACAACAACCTGATCCACGACCTGAGCAAAAGAAACTGCTCTAATCAAAACACATCTCAATTTTTGCAGAGAGAAACCGATGCATTGAAGTTTTCACTAGGGCAAGAGACCGCATCGCTTGGAAAGAAGAACTACCATAAAGATACGCCTGCGGCACTTAGCTTGCGACGATGGTCTTCGGACAGTATTCCAACTGACTTACCATGTCTTGACCAACTTCGTCGTGGGCCGCAAACAGCATTCAGGGCAGTTTCGACAAAAACAATGAACACGCCTTCGACGACAGAAGTAACCAGCAACAGCAATAAGTCGCCCCTGGAAAATACACTGGCCTGCAACGGCTACTTTTTTGACAGAACTTTAATTTGCAAAACTGACCAACGCTATCCCATAAGTCAAAAAAGTCTAGACAGAGACAGTGACATATTTGGTCTGGACTACGTGAAAGATGCAGACGACAGTAAGTCAGCTGACAGAAGATTCAGCCACTCCCCTTCTCCGCTAACAGACGATGCCGACCGAACTGGTAGAAACATTGATGATGACATCACAAGTATCAGCTCCCCGAGAGAAGACGAATCATTGGCCAAGAGAACGCACGTGACCTCGTCAAATGATAGCGCCACCGTTTGCTTCAAAAAAAGGCGCGTAAGAACGACCTTCACCGCAGAGCAGCTTCACGCCCTAGAGGAAGTCTTCAGCATCACTCACTATCCAGATGCCAATACGCGGGAAAATCTGGTGTCCAGAATTGGTCTTTCAGAAGAGAGAGTACAGGTACATCCTAGGTTTGACATTTTCCGCCTTTTTTGTTCAATGCGTACGAAAAGTTCACACTTTTTTCATAGTTCATGGGAGCTGATGTAAACAAAAGAATTAAAGTATTTATTTTCTAAAATGTCGCTAACAGTAGTAGAGCTTGTTGTCTCAGCTGATAGAATGCCGTGGGTTCGATCCCCAACTGGCCAATCTATTATTTCTCATTATTATTTAATGACAAAAAAATATGAATGTTTAATAACATTATTATTAGAAAGTTAAGTAGGAATCGATTTCTTTTTTAAATACATTACTTGTTTCAATCAGAAGTGAAATTCACATATACTGGTTTGAAGGCCTCGTAGAAGTTTTATATTTTGAGTATTTTAAACTGAAGAGTTGCACTCCTAATATAGAAACAAATTTAATTAGTGGCCTATTGTACATAATAAACATCCTATTTCAATGGTTTGGCATTGTACACAAGTGAAGTTCAGTGTCGCCAAGAAACTGTGACCCTAGTTTAGACCAGTGACGCCTATAAACTAGGAACCAATTTTAGACCTATGGCCGGATTTTATGTAGGGCAGGCGGGGCTACAGCCACGGAGACTCCATAAGAAAGAGGCCTACACAGAAAAAGAAAAAATATATATACGAATTTCAACGTGTCAAAATTCAAAAGTTTTTTAGTTTTTTTTCCAACATTTTTTTTTTCGCATTTTTAAGGCTGGCCAAAATGTGATTAAGTATAAGAAGTGTACGCTTGTAGCATGCTCGGAATAAGTAAAACAGCTCTGAATTTACGACAGTGCTTCTACCAAGGGCCTTACCCTCAACAAACTTAAAAATAGACATTTTTTAAAACTAAAATCTGCATATAAAATATTTTCCTTACTGGAAAGCGTGATTAAATTTACAAGAACTCTATTTCTTTTCACATAAAATATAGCATGGTTTTAGATATTAGTATTTTCATTCATTAGTGGATCTTTATTAAAATTTTCAATAATCCTGTCCCGGTGCCTACATATACTTCAAGCCGGCCCTGTTTAGACCAGTGACGCTTAGAAACTATGCCCCTAGTTTAGACCATTGATGTCCAACATTCTTCGTCCTGATGGACCATTCTGACATTGATGTTACGGACCGCATCGCATCTTCCTATCAATCCTGTGGAACCTCTACGTCCTCACTGTGGGCTAAGGTTTCAATGGGCCTGATATGGCCCGCTAGCCTTAGTTTGTGTATAACTGCTGCTTTCGAGCGTTTGACGGGTTGTGCTACGGACGAAACGTATTGGCGCTATTTTCTGAATGAAAGGTTTTGTCTTGAAGTCAAACAACTTTTTGAATGTCCCCAAAACTTGCCCGAAGCTTGACTTTTAGTTTTATAGATGACTTTTATTTTAAATGTTTGATGACTTTTCTCGTATTTGCTCGTATGGCTCTATCTGTCTAGGAAGAAAATTGATGCTTGTTTTGGTTTCGTCTTGAGACTGGGAAGAATCTGGCGTAACTGATTCTGAAGCAGCAGATTTTGCTACTGTTTGTGCATGTATATGCATCTGTTTTAGGGCTAGCTGATAGAGCATGTCTATGCATCTGTTTTAGGGCTAGCTGATAGAGCAGCTTTCTTTGGCTTGATTCGTTTCTTTAACTCTCGGCGCGGTTCGTACCAGCACGCACAGTTTGTCTTCATGCTGTCCAGTTTTGGGCTATTTCCTCCAACATACTTTCATTTTCACGTCTCGCTTGCAGACATCTCCGTAGGTTAGTTTTGGGCGGCCCTTGGATCTGACTTCCTCTGCAAGCTCAGCATATAGGATGTTTTTAGGGATGCTTCCATCTGGCCTGCGGGTGACATGTCCGAGCCAGCGTAGCGAACTGACCAGTTTCAAGACGTGCTCATTAATACTTTAGTATCAAATCCTTCAACACTTTCACTTCTTCCGGTTGTGACTTTATCAACCAATCAAAACCTGTTGGGAAGTAATTAACAGAGAGTGAGAGAGGGGAGAAGTAGAGTGAGTGAAAGTTTCACTTGGACATTACCTAACAAACAAAATGTTTCTGAGAGTTAAACGTTGTATTTTCCTTTTAGATTTGGTTCCAGAACAGACGCGCCAAATGGAGAAAACATTCACGTCTGCGGAATTTCGGAGGGCTCCAGGACCTGACGGACGCAAACTACGTGCCTGCACCAAGACACCTTCAGAAACTTAGAGACCTGGTTTGTTACTTCAACATTTCTTTTTCTTTTAAAATCTTTTTTTTCTAAAACAAAATTATTTCTTGATCAAGAAACAAAGAGTTTAAAGTAATGGAGAATAACTTAATTTACTATGATCGATTTACAGCATAACTTTCTAAGTTAAATCTTCAAATAGTAACATTTATAGTATAACCTTCAATTCGTGGAATGTCCTCCAACGTATAACCTCCGCCTCGGTGAACGTCCTGCAAGGTGTAATCTCCAAGGTTAAGCTTCGTGCAATGTCCTCAAAGGTATAATCTCCACAGTAAAGCTTCGTGCAATGTCCTCAAAGGTATAACCTTTACAGTAAAGCTTCGGGCAATGTCCTCAAAGGTATAAGCTCCACAGTAAAGCTTCGTGCAATGTCCTCAAAGGTATAACCTCCACAGTAAAGCTTCGTGCAATGTCCTCAAAGGTATAACCTCCACAGTAAAGCTTCGTGGAATGTCCACTAATGTATAACCTCAGCTTACAAACTTCCCAGAATTTTATCCAACATTTAACTTCCGCTTACAAGCATCGCGCCCGACGAGTTAGCCACTGAAGTTTTATAGTAGAAACAAAAAGTCTATAGTTTACAATTTTAGCGAACGACCTAATCCTCGACACAAAGTTTATCTTCCTACACTCTCTATGTACAAAAGAAGTAATTAATTAACACTTATTGATGAACTAATTGGTACATTTTGATTGATTCATCGGCAATGAATAGTTGTGCAAAGTTTAACTTGATCCAAGAATGGGAAGTGGCAGAAATAACATGGACAAGATTCTACCCAGACAGACAGAGTTGACATAAGCTTTGTACAAATAAAATAGTTGACTGAACTTGTGCTATTATTGGTAGATCATTTTAAAAGAACAATACAGATTTTTCAAGTTACCAGATATAATCGTTTATTATTAATTATAATAAAATTATCTTTTAAACATTTTAGGAGACTTTTTTTTTTACTGTATATAACATGAACTGGGCATTAACATTATTTTCTTAAAATATACACACACATATTGTTGTTACCGGTGGTTAACTTATAGCATTAAAGTGCTGGTAGATAATTAAACCGTTGAAGGCGTAATACATCTTAACTAATAGAACTTCAAACAACTTTTGTAAGCAAACTAAATATAATCTAGACTAAATGAAGTGAATTTGAGATCAAATAAATGTAGTAAGTCAAAACAAAAAGTAAAGTTCCCTTTTTATACCTTATGGTCTATAGGGCAAAATCGAACTCACAACAATAGCACAAACTTTCAGTCTCACGTTCGGGAGTCGTCTCCTTTAACTAAGACCAAATGACGACAATGCCATCTAAGTTGCATCATTCACAACCAATTGTTAATCGTTAATCGTTAATTGTTAATTGTTAATGGAGGAAACACGAACACGCACACACACACACTCCATAACATATATTTATTTTTTTACTAGAAAAAAGTTGTTGTTTTTTTATCGTTCAAATCAGTATAATGTTATCAAGCTTTGTATCTGTGACTTACTTTGAGTGGAATGAATTGTCGCTTTCTTCACTCCAGAACACCTTACTACCTGATTTGACAATGTTTTCTACTTCCATTACAAGTTTAGATCGAATTTTTTTGGATCTAACTTTTGATGTGAATTTCTAGGTCTGGAAGTATATGAGTTAATTGTTTGTTTTCATTTTCAGGCAGAGTTGCGGCAAGACGGCATTAAGTTGAACTCCGAGTCTCCATTTTTTGCCAAATCACCACGAGACGACATAATGAATGTCAACTCTGGTCCCCGCTTGCCTTACGGCCTTCACCCTTACTACTCGGCAGCCGTGTTGGGAATACCGCCTTTTTTGCTGCAGTGCTACTCGCCTTTACTGTACAGTTCAAGTTTTTTTGGAGGATCCTCACTAACAGCTGCTTCGCAGGATAGGTTCCACAGAACTTTGTTAAGCCACGGCTCTGGTGTGACGAGTCAGCTGAAAGATCACTGGCAAGGTGAAGGTCGGATGTCAGACGCAGATACATTTCGACTTCCTTCGCTTCCCTCATTGAGGCATCTGACGAACCCACCAGACGACCAGATTGGTGTGTCCGTCTTAAAATCTTTTTTTCAGCCCAAATCCCCGTGGATTGCCGACACCAAAACAGCGGCGATGATCGAAACGGAAGAAAACCGGGAGGGCGTTGGTGAGTCAGGGGCATCCCCTCTGAGCTACATAGCTGCATCTGTGGAGCGCCTGAGCAAAACGCCCGGCTGTGCCACACCTAGCCGAAACTCGGGAGGAGATTCCGACGTCGCGTCCAGCTCATCCTTGTCCCCCTCCTCGACGTCTCCTGACGACAAAATGGACTGGTCTAGAGGTCACGACAGCGATCAGCATTCAAAGGAGCTAGTGGAATTGTCTGTATCTGAACATACCTGTTAAGTAGCTAGTTTTGGCTAATGTTAATATGCGACCCAAGACAAAAAGCTAACGTGGAATCCACTTGTAAGCGAGTACACTGACTTAAGTGCGTTACAGACAGTAATGTCAATGAAAATAACGATTTTATTCTAGAAGTAAAACAGACTTGTACATGCCGTTATATACATTTTATATTGTCCTCTGCAGTAGGGAAAATAAAGTTCTAAATAGAAACATTCTTATTGCTTCGTGGTTGTGCATATTTACTGTCAAATTTGCATTTTAAGTTTGCGATTGTTATTTTTTAACTTCGCATTTTAGGCGCTAGACATACACCAAAACGCATAGTTGTGCGCACTGAGAATGAACTGCATTGAAATTCCAGTGAATCTAAACACACTCAATCTAAGCCTTTATTCTAGTTGCTATATATCTAGAAATATGTGTCTTACTTGAGACCGGTGATAAACAAACTAAGCAACAACAGGGAAACATAATGTGAATAAAGTAGATGTCACAATGATCATTAGTTCGTTTTGTTTATGTCTTCTATACATGAATGTTATAATCCATTCTATTAGCACGAAAAAAAAGTCTTGATTTAAAAAATATCCATCAAAATATTCCAGTTCGATTATGTGTTATAAGGGAAAGAAGATGATCATTTGTCTACAGTTAACCCAAACCTGGCCTAAAGGCGCACGGTAAACCTTCTCCCAGATACCCCCTCCCCCACGAATGAGAGACAATAGCGCTCTGAGCATGCTATAAGCGTGAAAGTAGCGCAATATAAAAGCTATAATTTAATTTATATATGGCGCCGCGATTTGGAAGCAGAGGAGCAAGACGTGGGGATAGTTGAAGAGTCTCGCCCAGAACCGAGATGCCTGGAAGAAGCTGGTTGGTGACCAAGGCCCCAGACGCATGGAAGAAGCTGGTCGGGTGGCCAATGCCCCAGACGCTTGGAAGAAGCTGGTTGGTGGCAAATACCCCAGACGCATGGAAGAAGCTGGTTGGTGGCCAATGCCCCAGACGCTTGGAAGAAGCTGGTCGGTGGCCAATGCCCCAGACGGGACCACATGCAGAGATGAGATGAGATGAAGCCCAATAAAATAATAATGAAATAATTGAAGAACGAAACTTTTTTTTTTCGTTTATTATGTTTCTATCAGGTACATTGTATACAATCAAAAAAAATGTGGAGGTAAAAGCCATTGGATTGTTTCAACCCAGTCCACTTTGATTCATTTAGACACGATCCACAATGTTCAGTAATTAATACAGTATCACTATACACACTTATTCGTGTTTATTGAATGTTTTTAATAAATCATCTATTGTTCATTTATGATGTCTTATATTAGTATATCTTCCTTGTAGCACATTATTTAATACAAATAAACAATTTTGGATCCTAAATATTTTTCCCTACAGTGTCTATTCCACATGTTTTATTAGCCAGGTCTGGAACCTTCGGTCAATAAATAACGTAAATCTATTTGTATTTACAAGAAAACATTTGAAGAGCAGATGGTTTGTAACTTAGACAAACCACAGGATATAAACATTTCTTAGACGATTGTGGTATGGACAAGTTGTTGTTACAGTTACACCGGAGACGTTACTCGAAACAGAACAGACTTGAACATGCTAGCATATGCCTCTATTGACGGAAGCTAGTATATCTTGTACAATACAAGAGACACATGTGTTGACAGCTCCTATACAATTGCTGTAGGTTTGATCTGTTTAAGTCTGGTAGCCTTTACCTCGCCACTTTTCAAAGACTGGAAAGATAAATGTCATGAATTAGTTGTGTGTGTGTTTGTGTGTAATAAATCAGTTGTGTGTGTGAGAGAGAGTTAAGTGATGACAGCAACAAAAAGAAGGAGAAAAAAAGGGGGGGGGGGTGATCACTGCACAATTCAGTAGATGCTTAGAATTTAGAATGTTACTTACACAGAGAATCATGTAGAACAGGGGTGGGCAAATTACGGACGGCGGGCCACATGCGCCCCGCCGAAGTGTTTTATGCGGCCCGCGAAAACCTAAATAAATCAAGTGTGCCCACACATTACAAAAATAAAATTGCAAATATATTAAAAATAAATAATAGTAAATATCTATATAAATTATTTAAACTTTTGATTCTTATCACTTATAATGAAGAGGCTAAAGAAACATTGTCTCTAAACGTCCTTATAAAAAGTTTAAAGTAAACGAACATTATATTTAATAGCAATATTTCGATAAATTCAGTAAAAGACATAAGCCCAGGCCAGTATTTATTCAATGCTATGAAGAACTGTGTTGAAAGAGTTGGGTGTACAAGAAGGCAAGGGTAACAACTGATGGAGCTTTGACTGAGAAATACAAAATTTTTAATAAAATAAAGAAAATATCCCAACCATAAACTAGTAACTGGAAAGTATACAGAAAACTACACTGAATACACTAGTAATATGTGTGGACACATCATTAAATAGTCTGTTAAGCACAGGGCCGTTCGTCCACAGGGCCGTCCTTAGGCATAGTTAAAGTATACAGCTGCTAAGGTCCATGATTGTTGGGGGCCTCGCTAAGGAAATAAGTTTTGATTTATAGAGAAGGAAGAGCGAAACTTGAATTCAATGTTATTGTTCGAAGTACACTAGGTCTTTAATAAATTGCGTAATTTTAGTTTTTTCCCTTTATTTTGTATTTTTATATTTTATTCGGGGCCACCAAATTCACTTCGCCTATGGCCTCCAAGTATCCAAGGCCGGCCCCGACTGGCAGTTCCAAAAAGTACGTGAAGATTTGGAATTAAAACATTCTGATATTCAGTAACACAGTAGTAGTATTCGCTGGTCAATCAATAGATCAATATGGAATCTCAAGGAAGAAATTGTTAGGTTCCTTGATGGACATTGACTGTGACCTTTTCCTAATATTTCTAATGAAGAGTTGAAGACAGACTTCATGTTTATCATCGGAAGCATTGCAATTTGTTGTTGCACATGAAATGTATGTGCATCTTAAATCTTTTCAAACAAAGCTATTCCATTTCTTGAGGCCAGCAAGAAAAATTAAGGCTTTATCATTTTACCTTAGCTGAAAGGTAAAACTATTTCTAGTGAAATGGTTAAAAAGTACAAGACTTGTTTGATTGTGGAATTTTAAAACAAATTTTAAGACGTCAAGAACTTGAAACCAGTTTTCAATAGCCTCAGTTCACCATTTAATGCAGAAGCTGACTCAGCTCAAGACGACAAACCTTCAAGCAAATTATGACCTGAAAGTGAAGTTATAGTCAGTTCCTTCGCGGAAGTTTTATGGGTGCCAGAAGCTGTATATCCACACTTTAAGAAACATAAACTTTCACATTTTAAGTAACCAAATTCATCTTTGAAAAAGCTTTTCTTTTTGTTTGAAAATTATCAAGTGTTAAAACAGGTCGATGCTTATTGAAGATAATTTGATAGTAGTCAGAAGAAAAACAACAACTAGTAAGCTAGTTCCATGGTTCCGGAACATTATGCACGAGAGTAAACAGTTATATACTTTATAGTAAGTACTACTATACATTCATGTTGAAATGATGGATGTAAATGGACCATAGCAAAATTTAAAAAAAAAAATAATTCGTAAAATTAGTTCAAGAAATTGCTAACTCTTGTTTTAATTCATCATATATATATATGCGGCCCGCCTGGTCCCCAAATTTTATTAATGCGGCCCTCGGTTGAAAAAGGTTGCCCACCCCTGATGTAAAATATAATTCGCGTTAGAGTCGACCTTACCAATGGCGGGGCTCAATTTAATGAATGCGTGTGAAGCTCCACTTCTATTTTTTTGTTAACAATAACACTTATTACTATTGATTAGATCATTATACCAACATGTATTATACAACTCAGATGCAACAGGTGCCAGTGGGTAAATACAAGTGACGTCCATCACCTGATATGCTAACTCTTTAAGTCCTACATCTTTAAAAGCATGTGACAATAGCCATGACTGGTACTGATATGATAAATGTAAATTGCCATGCCGCTGACAGACGCGGGGCCAGTTTGGAGCAATTGGTCAAAGGCCGGTCCTGATTCGTGTTGGCATCAAACATTATCCTGGTTAGTTAAAACTAGTGCAGCATTTATGTGCTGTAAATTCGTTTGCCTGGCGACGTGACTGTAAAATGAAACACAACTTGATGCTATGCATAACTAACTTAAAGTATCTAATTGTAACGGACCCCGTCACCAGACATACTCTTTGGGAGAAACATGGTGGAGTATATGAGAACTGTGAATCCGTTTTAAAAAAAAAGCTGTCTACGAGGATGTTATGAAGGCAGCAAATCGATACTTTTTTATTTCCCCAAGCAATCTTAACTATTTTTGAGGGCAGCGTGGACTAGGTAAAAGGTTTCCGCCTGAGCTTGCACCCGTCACTTTGAGCTGTCATCAACCATATGTTTACACTGTTCTTTTAAATGCACACATTTAAAGACTGATTTGTTTCGTTGTAGGCCTATTTATTAACTTTAGTGGTATCTCCAACTGTACCTCATATAGGCCTATTTATTAACTTTAGTGGTATCTCCAACTGTACCTCATATAGGCCTATTTATTAACTTTAGTGGTATCTCCTACTGTACTTCATATAGACCTATTTATTAACTTTAGTGGTATCTCCTACTGTACCTCATATAGGCCTATTTATTAACTTAAGTGGCATCTTCTACTGTACATCATATAGGCCTATTTACTAACTTTAGTGGTATCTCCTACTGTACTTCATATAGGCCTATTTATTAACTTTAGTGGTATCTCCTACTGTACTTCATATAGGCCTATTTATTAACTTTAGTGGTATCTCCTACTGTACTTCATGTATGCCTATTTATTAACTTTAGTGGTATCTCCTACTGTACCTCATGTATGCCTATTTATTAACTTTAGTGGTATCTCCTACTGTACCTCATATAGGCCTATTTATTAACTTTAGTGGTATCTCCTACTGTACTACATATAGGCCTATTTATTAACTTTAGTGGTATCTAGTACTATACCTCATATAGGTCTATTTATTAACTTTAGTGGTATCTCCTACTGTACCTCATATAGGCCTATTTATTAACTTTAGTGGTATCTCCTACTGTACCTCATATAGGCCTATTTATTAACTTTAGTGGTATCTAGTACTATACCTCATATAGGCCTTTTTATTAACTTTAGTGGTATCTAGTACTATACCTCATATAGGTCTATTTATTAACTTTAGTGGTATCTCCTACTGTACTTCATATAGACCTATTTATTAACTTTAGTGGTATCTCCTACTGTACTTCATATAGGCCTATTTATTAACTTTAGTGGTATCTCCTACTGTACTTCATGTATGCCTATTTATTAACTTTAGTGGTATCTCCTACTGTACCTCGTGTATGCCTATTTATTAACTTTAGTGGTATCTCCTACTGTACCTCATATAGGCCTATTTATTAACTTTAGTGGTATCTCCTACTGTACTACATATAGGCCTATTTATTAACTTTAGTGGTATCTCCTACTGTACTTCATGTATGCCTATTTATTAACTTTAGTGGTATCTCCTACTGTACCTCATGTATGCCTATTTATTAACTTTAGTGGTATCTCCTACTGTACCTCATATAGGCCTATTTATTAACTTTAGTGGTATCTCCTACTGTACTTCATATAGGCCTATTTATTAACTTTAGTGGTATCTCCTACTGTACTTCATATAGGCCTATTTATTAACTTTAGTGGTATCTCCTACTGTACTTCATATAGGCCTATTTATTAACTTAAGTGGTATCTCACATTGTACCACAAATAAGCTTATTTATTGCGTAACTTAGTAGCATATATTATACAGTCAAAATACATATGTATATTTCTGTTAAGCTTTGACGGTTTGTAGCTAAAATATAAATTTCTTACTTTAAACTCCTTTAACTGTTCAGCTCTGTCGTAAGCTGACTTCTTGAATCTCAGCATCTCCAAGAACTTGATGTTTTCCAAAGCCAGCAGCGAGTCGTAGTTGATTTTCTCTCTTCGGCGCTTCACAGAGCTGTAATGATGTAACACAATCAAGAGTTACGTAAGTAACAAGAAAAACATTAGAAAATACGTCTACAAAAAGACAATACCTTCTTTATAAAACTTGTATAGTTTGGTCTTTTAACACTCTTGTCAATGACTAAAGAGGAAACACTTTCTTTTAACACTCTTGTCAATGACTAAAGAGGAAACACTTTCTTTTAACACTCCACTCTTGTCAATGACTAAAGAGGAAACACTTTCTTTTAACACTCTTGTCAATGACTAAAGAGGAAACACTTTCTTTTAACACTCTTGTCAATGAATAAAGAGGAAACACTTTCTTTTAACACTCTTGTCAATGACTAAAGAGGAAACACTTTCTTTTGAAGAGCCATTTTTATTAATGGATTATTTTTCTCTCAATAACAAATGAATGCGACAATTTTAAAAAATCCTCACAATTCTATTAAACACCAGAGTCCTATTTAAAAATCAAAGTCCCATTTAAACTTCATAGTCCGAAATACTCCAAAAATACACTCTCGTGAGCTGGATTAATGTCATTTAACTATTTCATTAATATGAACATTTATATATGTAAAAGTCGATTCTCTTCAAAACCATATGAAAAATAAAACTTGTCAATGACAAAATGTATTGTGAATTCGAATCTACTTGTTGACTATATTAGCCTCTAAATGGTTCTGTGTTGTGCAGAGAGCTACTATCTTTAGAAGCGCACACTTGACACTAGAACATTTAAAAGAAAAAAATCGTACGCGGCAGTTTTGTCCATGACCTTGGCATCCATATGACAGTCAACACAGGGCTTGCTACTCTGGATGCGAGCAAAGGCTTGATTTAAATGTCTGTCCGCCTGTATGCGTTCAAACTCCTGCATAGTCATCATCTGCAAGATGAGAAAATTGTCGAGAGAAAGTTTTACAAGATCTAGGCAGAACGTTAATGAATATACTAGATCTACCTAGCCCTAACCCTTTTAAATACCGACAATAAAACTGGAGAGTTCTCCATTTAGACATTGCGACAATGGAGCCGATGTTGTAAAGTTTATCTGTTTCTATGCTCGACGGTTAACGAGGGTGTCATAGTACCAGCACAACGACCAACAGCCTTTACTTTCCCCAACGATATGAGGAGGCACCCATAAAGGCTGTGTGAACTATGCTAACAGTAATCACTTTTTATAAGATGCATATATGATATGTAGACATAGATTTCATAGCAAGGTTAATAACACAATTTGTGTCTCCTATAGTGAAAGCTACATAAAAGAAAACTAAGCCCACTATGGTAGAAGCTACATAGAAACTACGCTGTTGTGAATAATATTCATAGAAGTAGCACAGCTCGTGGATCAGGCTCTATAAATACACTTGAAAAGTACAACATAGATTTAGTAGCCTTAAACATAAAGACATTCTTCAATGTTGAAATAAATAGCTCAATGATAAACTTACTTTAGTAGCTTTGGATTTTTTGGAAACATGGTCTCTGAGCTTCAGGGCTGTGGAAATACAACAGAAACACACACCTTCAAGACCAACGTAATGGCTGCTAAGCAAAGCTAGACTTGCCAAGTAATCGCGCTTTGAAATCCTTTTTTAAAATGTTCAAATAATAAACACTTTACACTTGATACTTAAACATCCACAGGGCTGAAGACTAAGTGCCTATCTATTAACATCAGTTAAAAAGGATGTTGTGGCCTGAATAAGGATTAACTTTCTTCACTTATTTGAAAAAAAAAAGGGGGGAGGACTCTTTTAAAAGTAACAAGCAAATCTTGGTTTCCATTGGGGCTCGAACTAGGAACCCTTCGTTTGTTATCCAAGATTCCTTATTCCTCAGGCACCACGTAGCACTAAGTACTCATTGGAGAAGGAAGAAATAATCTTAAGTAGCAAAGATTTTACTTATTATGTGACATAGTAAACGTACATTTTTCTTTCAATAAAAATAATAATTCGGCTTTGTTCATATTCAATACAGGTAAGGAGCTTTCTGTACTTACGTAAAGATAAGGTCTTACCGCTGATTCTTTGGCGGGATAACTGAGTCATCTTGGATATCTCTAGTTCTTGGTCCTTCTTGTTCGTCCCATGATCTTCCTTGACCTCGCCTGAAGCTGGACTGACCGCAGCGCTGTTGGTAGCAAGCATTACTTCCTCTTTATTTTCTGTGGAAAAATCGCCAGTGCCCATGGAAACTTCGCCCTTGGGTTTGTCGCTACTATCATCCTGTTGTCTAGGTGAGTTCTTCAGTCCTCTAAACGCAAAGCTCAGAAAACGTTGCCTCTGGCTTGATGCTTTTTCCGTCTGTGTGAAGTTCGAAGGTTTTGGTGTGGACAGTTCGTTCGGACGTACAGCTACTGGAGTTTTCCGGTCCGATTCAGAACCGCGCTGTGTAGCGACATTTCTCAGAAAACAGCGTCTGGCAGTCGCGAGACAAGGCGCGAGACGTTCATGCTTCACTGGATCTTTGGAGGAAGGCTCAGAATTTTCGTTTGTTTTGGTTGCTGGCATAACGCGAGGGCTTAATTTATGACCGCACTGACCAGTCTTTGTTCCTTGGTCCAAATGTGCAATTGTCCTGTTGAAAATATGGCATTTATCTTCTCTATTGTTTGCTGTTGGAGCGTATGGTTGTCTTCGTTTTTCCAGAAGTACGCCTTGTTTACCGCTATCTGTAGATCTCGCAGTTAAGTTAGCTGCTTTTAACGTATCACAAGATCTTTCGGTAACATCGATATTTTGTGAAACACAGGTATCATTCGCTGGAGATTCTGTTAAAGATTGGTAGGCCTTGCTTTCTTCATTTTGTAAATGTTTTCCGATGGTTGAGGAAGGATTCCCTGAAACGAGAGGTTTGGACATGTGCTCATCACAGTTGTTTCCTGTGCTGCGAGGTCTGTTCCACGAAATGGTTTCTTTGACTACATTCAGCGATCGACTGTCTTTAGCCAGAGTGGATCCTTGCTTGACAGTAGCTGTCATCTCTGTGAGTCGTTGCCGGTTTAAGTTTTCCTTAGGGTCTACTCGAGCCACTGAGCTAACGCTTGAAGTTGAGCAGCTAGTCTTGCCACTGAACAAAGAAGAACAGCTGCTGCTATGATTAGAAAACTTGTCCGCTTGACCATTGGAACATATTTTTATTGACATCAAGCTTCCTTCATTGGCTCCCAGGACTTGCAACGGAACGTGTTTCGAATTGTTGGAACGAACGGAATTCCTGCTGGGGCATAATTGAATATCTTTTAAAATGCAACTTTTGGAGGAGTCGCTATGAGGTTCTGACTTCATGCTGGCCAAAGAACATGACGAAGAAGCTCTTGAACTACCTGAAGTGTTCTTACTTTTGACGGAGTTTGATTTCGTTCCACTTCTGGATAATAGAGCCGCATTCTGTGCGTGTTCTTGGAAAAACTCGGACGACTGTGTTAATGCTACTAGCTGAGTCGTGCATTCATGAGCTATTTCCTGAAGCTTGTTATGATCATTTTCATACATTTCAGTCGACTGGCAAAAATCTGAAATTTTATTTAACCATACGTCAGTGGCGTCCAGAATTACTTTAGCGACGGGAATCATATCATCATTTTGATTCAGTTGGATCTCTTCTGAAGGACCTTCTTCCAGCAAGCACTTAGACTTAGATGATGTGCTGGAGCGGCTTGTTCTTTTAACACTCTTGTCAATGACTAACGAGGAAACACTTTCTTTTGAAGAGCCTTTTTCATTAATGGAAATATTTGAGTCAGTTTGCTGGTGGAATTTTTCATCGGGCATTGATTCGTCGTGCCCATAATCTGCGTCTCTCTCCAAATCTTTAAATTGGCCTTCCCATGTAGCTCTTCCCTCATTGTTTGCCTTATCGTCCCTTTCTGACAACGTTATTCCTGTCGCAATGGGATCTTTGAAATCTGTGGTGTCAGCAGTGACTTGACATTGGGCGGCATCTTCTAAATTTTGCGATGTGGTTTCAAACTGTTTGACTCTTCTCTTTACCTCTTCGTTGTTGGAGCTCACTTTTTCATCTTGGTTTACGACTTCATTTAAACATGAGCTGTCATCGTCATCCAAACAATGCTTCGTTAAGCTCTTTACATCAGATATTAAACCTTCTGACTTATCATCGACTGGTTTATCATCGACTGACTTATCATCAACTGACTTATCACCGACTGACTTATCATTGACTGACTTATCACTGACTGATTTATCACTGACTGACTTATCACTGACTGACTTATCACTGACTGATTTATCACTGACTGGCTTATTATTGACTGACTTGTCATTGACTAACTTATCATTGACATTTATAAAGATTTCATTAGAAGTAGTTTCATCTTCGTTTTCCCCACAAATAACATTAGAAGATCTTTGAATAAGACATTCTTTATTGCATTCTTTTAGTTCCCGACTATTGATACTGCTTTTAACAGGCTCAACACAGAGTGCTGTCGGTTCTGTCTCTTGAATAGTATCAATATCACCGTGTCTTTCGATATTTTTATCTTTATATAAGTCGCACGTATCATAAACTTCATTTGTTAAACATTCTCCCTTCAAACTTTCCAATCTCTCCTCTACGTTCAGAGCAAATACATTATCATTGACATAGCTCTGGTCCTGCGAACAAAGCGTAGAACTAGATTCAAAATTTATCAGGTCAACTTCTTTAGATTTTGAGTCCAAGACTAGCAGCTTGCTAATAAGCTCTTCCGGCTCAAACGCTGGACCAGATCGAGGCACAGCTGTGCAGAAGTCACTATCTGATTGGCCATTCTGTTCGTCATTTCCAGGTGAACAAGCGCCGGGTCGAACGCCATCAAATATTTCGCTATCGATAATACATTCTGTGCTGGGTTGTTGTGTCGTTTGAAACATCAAGCCATTTATTTCTGAGACGTCCATTGTTTCATGAAGTATTCCAGTGTATGTTTGAATCACATTGCAATCTGAACAGGCCTTTGCTTCGCCAGTTTCACTTTTCAGATGACCTTCAGAGGTTGCATAGTCTTGCTGAGCTACTTCAGACTCACCTATAAGCCGATGGGTCGAATCTTTATTAGTTTCTTCTGTTTCGGAATTGTAATCTTTGTGTGTTTCGACAGACTCAGAATTATATCTAATCTGAGACGACTCTTCATTGTCGTGGATGTTGCAAACATCTTTATCTGATTTTATACTAATGTCTAAGTCTATGCGACTCTGAGATGAGCTGTAAAGGTCTTCATCTTTTGTAATTTCAGTGGTGACATCTTCCTGGTCCTCGCACTTCACATCAACAGATCCCAAATCAAATGCCCTTTCATTATTTCTGCCTTCAAGTGTGGACAATAATGTTTGGTCCACTTTACTTGGCTCAAACATGAAAACATTAGGACACATTTCTCCCAGCTCATTAACTGCGCAGACTGCCTGGTCGTTAGTTTGAACTCTATTGCTCTGATGATCACCCTGCGCATACTCAAGGTCTGGTTTGCTGCAAGCTTTGAGTTCTTCAACAGGCTGATAGGTTTTGTCCCCTTCTCCTCCAGGCTGGTCAAAGTGTGTCTCTTGTGACATGAACGTCTCCACTCTGTCAGTGAATGCTGATGTCAACTCTGAAATGACATTCACTTCTACGACATCTTCGAGGGCAGTCTTAGCGATCTTATTTGGCGCTATCTGTATTTCGTCGCAGTTGGTCGCTGAAGGAATGTCTGCCAAGGGCTGACTTTGATCCTGCCATAGACCATATGGACTAAGATGTTCGTCTGATATCAAATCATGCGGGTGATCTATATCTTTGGTCTCGTGATCTACAAGCGTTGATCTATTATCTTCCTTATCACGCTTATCTTCTTGTTGGTTGACATCCCGTGTTTCATCAACAACTACATTTTGTGTGAATCTATTTATAGCAGACGTCGCATCAATGCTGCATGACGCCGTTTCTTCTGCCGCACTTGGAATGTATTCAGACAGAGACACATTGTTTAAGGTCTCCATTCTAAACTGTTCAGACTTACAAATAATGTCTTCTTTATCGGCTACCTTATGCATACTGTCAAAAACAGATTCTATAATTTCATGTCTTGCAAAATCTTCAGCAGAATTCGAATGTTCGGGATGCGTTTCGATCAAGGGGACTTTTTGAGATTTAGTGCATGTATTGTCATTCATTTCACGGACCAACATATTTTCAACATTTTCATTTCTTGATGTCTTTATAATTAGTGTTGACTTACTAGCACTAACTGGAATTAAGTTTCTGATATTTTCGCAGTTCATAGAAGTTACTTGCTTGTCAATAATTCCATCATTCTGAACGATTATGTAACTTTGTTCAATGCATCTTTCGTCGTGTTCGCAATCTTGACCTTTGACATGTTCTACGTCACGACCACACAGATTGCTGGACTCTTTGTTTTCATCGTCTGCAGATTCTGAGTTATCTCCCTTTGTTTTATCATAAGGCACTTTATGAATAATGTTTTCGTCCGATAATTTTCTCAATGTTGGTGAAACAGAAATGCGAACTGTCAGAAACTGATGTTCCTGCATCGTGTATTCCTTGCGGCTTTCAGCTTCACAGCCATGCATCTCTTCACTCAGCTCAATCTTGTCATTCCAACGTATTTCATTAGAATCTCCAGGCACCACATCGTGTCTGACAGCAAGACTGTTTCTCTCTTTTTGCTCTTCAAAGCAGCCACAGTCACAAGCAGCCTCCCTTTGATTGGATGATACTTCTTTTAAAATGTCATCTCTATTTGTAAGACTTAGTTGAGATTCGTGGAGATTGTCAACTATTTGATTGGGTAAGCCAACAAGACTTGAAGTATTGAACTCATTTCCTTCAGCGACTTCCTCTAGGTGGAAACTTGTTTGACTCTTGGCACAGTTCGTTTCATTCAAAACGTTCAAATTCAAAATGTTCACAGGGGAAACCTCACCTTCAGACTTCAGCTTATTGTCTGTATCAACGCTTTCACTATTGAACTGGTGTTGATGGTCAATGTCATTTTCCAAGTGGTCGTCCAGTGATCTGAGTTTCTCCAGAGTGTCGTTAGTCTCACAGCTGGTTACCATGGTGAATTTGTCGCCGTTGTCCGTGCCCCAGGGAGACAAGGCAGTATCCGTTTCAGCTTTATTTGATTCTTGGTTGAAAGACTCTTCTGGACCATTCGCGTGTAGCTGTGGGATATTATCCGTTACGATGGTGTTTTGCAGCCTAGTATTGGTGCTTTCATCGCCAATCAGCGTGTCGTTGACGTGCAAATCTACTCTCAAATTACAAGAAGAAGCTACAGCAACAGTCACTATATCTTCAATGGCCTGAGCCACTTCGAATGGATGGTATTCTTTATTTCCTTCCTTTGTTAACGTGTTCATTTGATCATTAGTTTCATGAACGACATAGTTCTCAGATTTTAGCTCATCGCTTTCGCTCGTCAGATGCAGCCTTGTGTTTTTCATGTCTGTATCACAAACAACTTCGAATGGAACACAACAAAAATTGTCACAATCTAATGTGGTCTGTTGTTGTGAGTTTTTACTAGGGTTACTTTGCACTTCCAAGTTGTCTGAGTCCTCTATCGAGGATCCTGAGTCCTCCTTCAAGGATCCTGATGGCAATATCGCGCACAAATCGGCATACTCGTTATCGATGCAAGATTTGTTGGCGACAAAAGGCTCTCCCACGTCATCGTGAAGACTTGCCTCCTTTGGTGGAAGCGTCACTGTGTTATCCAGATAATTGTCCATTGCGAATACTTTCGCGTTGGATTGTGTGTCACATTCGAAACTGTTTTCATTGTCAACTTCGGGACTGGATCTAGAGGCGAGATACTCTGAGCTGACATCGTCTCCGGTCTTCTCAACAGAGCTTTCTTCGTTGTGAAAATCATTACTGCACCTGTCATCAGGATCATTGGCGGAAGATTGGCGACCCTTCTGAGACGCTTTCGACACGTGCATCCCGTTGAGGCTCTCTACAGTATTTGGACCCATTCCTTTGTCTCGAAAGCCGCCAATCACTTGATCAAGTAGGGCATCTGCATCCTGTTCGGTCCTTTCCTTATTAATTACCATAGACTCTTTGATCAACGCAAAATCTAGACTGCGAAAATCGTTTTCCGCAGAAGCTAGTTCCTCCTCATCTTGTGCGACATCCTCGTTTGAAGCAGAGCTGTTTGGGTGGCTAGTAGGACTCTGGTAAGATGTGTCCTTTTGAGAGCTGCCGTCAGCAATCATGTTTGGGCTGATTTCGTCAATGCCCTTGTTGATTATACTTGCTGGGGAGAGGTCAACATTGTTTACTGGTAAGGAAATTTTGATTTCACGCCTAATGGAAGACGACGCAGTCTTTAAGCTTTCGGCCGTCGTGTCGTCATCATTGCTGGAACCCACATCGTGCATATTGCTTTCCACCGTGCACGCGTACTCGCTGTACACAACGTCGTTCTGTGCGAATGGAGAACTTTTTTCCGGATGCGCCTCTGGGTTGGTGGCGTTGTCAAGATCGCTTATCGCAGATTCCAGCATGAACTCGTTAGAACTGTCCTGTCCTGTGGAGCTCAACGGTGCAACTCTCAATGGGTTGTTATAATTTCTAGGGGGCGACTGAATCGACTCACCTGGATCACGCCTATGATCTTGAGTTGACCCCGCAACCGCCGCGCTCTCGTGCTGCTCTACATCTGTTGTGTTTAGACTAGTCTGGCCCTGTGTACTGGCTCCTGCAGGCTGCGTTGCAAGTGCTGTTGGTGGCAAAGCATTGTTAGCAGGAGCAGCTGCAATCGTATTTGGATCCAGCGTTATGATAAATTCGAAAGCTTCGTCCATGATGCCGACGTTATCATCTGGCAGCCCATAGTCCAGTACAGCTGGGCGCTGGACCATACCTCGGCGACTAATCCCTCGGCCTCTGGCCAGTGAGTTCACTTGCCTGTCTTGCCTTTCGTCATCGTTGTTCAAGTTGATGTCGCCAAAGACCACATTCCTACAGCTCCCCGCCTCCTCCTTGACCTCATTCAGTGATGCCACTTTAACGGTGTTTGTATTTTCTTCGATGGATTTCACAGAAACGTAATCCTCATCCCTGCAAGCGCCGGTTGGTTCATTGTCTTCCAGACTACATGGTCGGCTGCTACCTATACAATCAGAACCATTCTCACCGGAAGTCACACATGCTGTCGAAAGGTCAGCGACCTGTTCATTCTTGCTACTGGCGCCATTATTAATAGCTTCCTCTGTGTCCTCTGATGAGTCACTTCCGTTGTCGTTACAAACAGCGTTGTTGGAGTTTTTGTTTTTGTCTGATACTAAAATATTTTGAAAAGACAAAAGTAGCATGTATATGTGTATATCAGCATCTTTTCTTTATAACTAGGTTTACTTGCGTACAAATTAAACAGGACAGTTAAGTTCCCAAAGCAAGAAAATAATTCAAAAAAAAAAGCACAAATTAAAAGGTAACTCCATAGACGACAAAAATCAGGCAGCAATTCAACTACCATTTACCGTATTAGGTTCTAACATATCATTGTAATTGCTCTATAGAGCTAGTTAATTACTTGTTAGAACTGAGTTGCTGTGAGTTCAAGACAGTATCTAGAAAAATGTCTAACAAGATAATTAGTTACCTGTAATAAATTGACGTATTGGTTAATTTGTTTTTATTATTGATTTAAGTGTGCCAAGTTTCAACGTGATCTCAGAATGTGTTGGAGAAATAATATTAAACAAACGTTTTACCAGACAGACAGACAGAATTGATATTTGTAAAACGGTCTAAACAGTCCATGAGTAACTGGTCAATTGTAGAATAGTGTTATAAAAATATAGAATATATAAATAGTGTTTGGTGATAAAGAATTTCACTTCTAACCCAATGGTTTCAGTTCAACTTGAAGTATAAGCAATAGTGCACTGGTCTTATAGTTTAGAACATAACTAGCATTAACAGGAGAAACAGCTTATTCTAGAAAGAACTTCTATAAACTGGAATTAATCCCTTTTATTCAAGATGTCGAAAACCACAAATATAAACATCGAGCAATGGAAATACCAGGTTTTATACATATATTTCTTTTCTGTACATATGGGAATGGGGCTATATGAGTGAAAGTTTCCTTGCTGCCTTCATGCGCTCAGCAAACACAACTCTTTTCGAGTCGGTATTCAAACTTCAACTCTCTATATGGGTAGTCAATCAGTTTATAACACTCGGCCACACATCCCACAATACAGTAAAACTAAACTGGCCAAAAAACAACAACAGAAAATTTATTGTCCAGACCGAGTTGCAGAATACTGCTTAGATCATCTGAAATGAAATATCCATTGTTAGGATTGATGATTTTGTCTTTTACAAACCTTTGGTTGAGAATTGAAATAATGTCCAGAAGTTCACTAAATTCACTTTAATTAATGGATTGGCCTACAATCTAGATCTATATTTTGATAGATATGAATCTAGATCTAAATTAATCCTACAACAAAATAGAAATAAGAGCAAGATAAGTTAGATCTAGATCTAATCTTTAAAGATCTCAATTAAGAATTTGGCCAAATGCTTACAATTACACGTTTAAGAGAACGAATTACCTTGTCCCATTGACTCCCTCGTGTCATTGGCCAGATGACGGCTGACTACTCTGCCTACTTCTAGAGAGATGGCCATGTCTACGTGAGAAGAATGAGACAACTTCGTCCAAGAACTAACTTCTTTGTCGCTCCGATAGAACCTCGCACTTCGGACAGACCTCCTGCGACCATTTAAAGACATTTTCAACTTTTCAGATTGACCCGTCTTTCGCTATTTCATCCATTAAGAGATTTTTTTTTTTTTCATATTTTAAGAACTAGAAATGAAAAATATTATTAACAATTTTACGCCAGCACATGAATGAGGGGAAAAAAAGACGCCAATGATAATGTTGGGCTGACTTCCGGCCTCTGACGTCATGCATCAGGTTCGCACTAAAATGAATGAAAATTTACATTTGTTTGCGCACTGCTTGAAGAGAAACAATAATTGGAGGAATTTTTACGATGCGTTCTTTTCATCAGGTAATTTAAACGCATAATTACAGAGAAGGATCCTAGACATGGAATCAAAATGCAGGCATCTTATACACGTGTAAAGATCGCATCACAAATGAGGAAATTCAAAAAAGATCACTATGGCAATCTGACCATACGATGACCCTCTGACCAGCATGCTAAGACTCATGGTCATCACAAGGTCCTCAGGGATTGCAAAGACCTTTCTGCAGGGAACAGTTCCAAGAAGAGATAGATGAATGAAGGGATAAGAAGACATAAAGAAATGTACAGGCATGTCAATTGAAGAGATTTTAATGCTGTCGAAAGATCCTGTGTGGTGCCTTAACGGTGCAAAAGCCCAAGGCACGGGTTAAGATGAAAGGTACTTTCATATGGGAACTCTTTTATCATAGCAATGTGATAGTGTCATAAATTTAATCTTTTTCTAACTTCAAGCTCGATTTAATGCCCCAATTCTTCCCTAGTGCCATTATTATTAGTATTATTATTATAGCTTTTATATAGCGCTGCTTTCATGCTTATAGCATGCTCAGAGCGCTTTTGGTCCAATCTCATTTGTGGACCAGTGGGGGGAAGGGGTATCTAGGAGTTGGTTTTCCGTGCTGCCTTTAGGCGCGCAGTAAACACAACTCTGCCCGAGTCGGGTGTCGAACCTCGAGCCCCCTTCTAGGTAGCCAAGCCAAGCCAAGTTCAAGCGCACTTGCCTCTCGACCACGCTTCCCATTACAGCATGTTTATTCATGATAGAATGTCAATACTTTGAAAGATACAGATATACATGCTATAAAATGTGGGAATCACTACTTGCAAAGAACGCATTATTGGGGCCTAGCACGCTTCAGGCTTGAGCACAGAATAATGACCTTGACCTTAAAAGGGGTAGCCTCTTTACACACTTCTATAATTTTTGATTCGCCTACTTATTTGAAATCAGGCTCTGGCTATCTCGTTGTCAATCAGTTTCAGCTTTTGACGTTCCAGGTCCTAGAGGCCCCGGGTTCGCTGTTCTGCCTCATCGTGGCACCCGGGTGGAAACGGCTATTTGAGGAGATAGCTAGGCGAAATGAATGGCAAAACATAACTCCCGTGGGGATGCCCACGGGTAGACGAGAGTCCACCCCTTGCACGGGCGGGGTTGTAAAAAAGTCCTCACAAAAACTGTCACACATCCATGCGCCGTTCCTCAAAGGACCGTTCCATAAATGGCGAGTCCCCCACGGTTAGCTTGGTACAAAGAAGGAAGATGACGGAGGCTCCCAGTGCTCCTAGGCCGTCGGCCATGTGTCGGGGGCTGAAGACATTGGATACAGCAATGCTTTATATAGGCATTGACTCGGGTCGCTCTCAAACAGAACTGTGCGTTCACACAGGTTTGTTTTTTTTTACTGTTCTGGCTGGACGACCAAGCAGGTTTTTTTTTTCAAACTTAGAGCTCGAAGAGCCTTCGGCTCAGCTCTTACGGACATTAAACGGTCCTAGAGGCATCAGTAAAAAAAAATTCGTTTAGCTTAAAGCACGAGTAGGTAGTAGATTTCTTTTAAAAGGCTCTTTAGGGGGTAGGGGGGCACTTTTGATGGTTCGGCATGCTGCACCTTCGAGTGGACTGGTCCCATCCCAACCCTCAAATCAAGTAGCGGACCAAACCTTGCGAGGGGATAGTGTTCTCGACTGAGGTCACAGTCCAGGGCAGAGGAGTCTCAAAATGGACTACAACGGCTACATGTTCAGGACCAAGGCAAACCACCTAATTGTACTCGGCTGTGGTCAGGGATGGGCACCACAAGGCAAGCATCTAGCCCTCTCGTTACACTGCAGGAACAAACAAACAATCAGAAAGGAATGGGGAAAGACGGTCGACAGATCATGTGTGGTGCCCCGAGGTTCAACAGACTATGGTGAAATTGATTTAAAAACATCTCGGGTTGTTTTCTAGACTGTGGTAGAAGAAACATTGAGGCTATAACAGCTTTGAAACTATGTACCGTGTACGTTTGAAAGGAATGATGAGCTTATTATTCTATTATCATTATCATATCAACAAGTTTAACGCCCAAAACAAAAGTAAACATTCAAACCAATGTAAAAACTAAAATTTCCCAATTAAGATTCAAGTAGACAAATTGTCACTATATTCCCATATCATATCTCATAGGGTTGGAAAGTTCGTAGTAACCAATGAAAGGCTGACATCTCATAATGCCATGGGAGGCTCAACACGTTGAATCTTTGGGTTGTAGCTACTTGATCAACTTTGAGCCCTCCAGTTCGAATTCAAGTCGTACAACTTTTATATATATATATATATATATATATATATATATATATATATATATATATATATATATATATATATATATATATATATATATATATATATATACCACTAAGATGCGCTGACCACGGTAACATTCACACAGATACTCCTTTGTTCTCCTCCCATCCCTTTCACAACTGGTCAAAACAAATAATAGGGCCATAGCGTTTTGAGAAAGCTAAAAATGAAATGGAGCTAAACTCTTACAATTAGTAAAAATATTTCTAATCGCGCAGATTTATTATTAGTCTCCATTGACCTCCTTCAGTCGTGAAACGACTATAATTCATCTCGAACACCTATTTTGGAGAGACACTCCCGTCCACATATGTTGCATGTCAAGGTGGCTTTCGCTTTGGTGGTAGAGGAGCTGGCCATTTTCCGTTAATAACACGGCTGATCGAAAGTAATTGTTACAATGACACTAAATATAAGCTTTTTTTTTATATACATAGATTTCAGGCGTCTCATGGTGACTACGTTTTGTAGGAACATTGTGGCGACAGACAATGGTATACAGTGAATAAGAGTTAGCTAAGTGTATGTCTACATAAATGTCTCTTTGGAATCTAGATTCTAATTGTCCAATCCATACGTCTCTATACACGTCTAAAAACCAAAACTCCGAGTTGATTGAATAGGAAATTGAAGTCAATGTAAACACAATAAAAATAGAAATATTGAATGGAATAAAATTCATCAAAGAAAAAAACTTAAAATCCCCCCCACCCAAAAATGTAAAACTAGTCAACGTTGTCATTGGTAGGCTTAGAAAACATTTTATTCTTTCAGTATATGCAGTGTCTTAATCATACATTTCAGATGATAGAAATCGTCACTACATTCATTGTCTATTATTTTTTATTTCGTACAGGGTTCACTGAACAAAAAAAAAACTTTCGATGAACATTTGAGAGAACATTGTCGTGTATCCTATGTGGTTTATTGACCAAACTAGATGACTCTCTTACAACTATTGACCATATACACATGTATTCTTTTTCTAGTTGTGACGAAACTTCAACATTGCCAACCATACAACAGACTGGCTTGAGACCCGGATGTAGGAGCCTATCTGGGAGAATGTTACGACTTGGATCTGTAACGAGGGGCGTAGGGTGGCTCCCTGTTTTTACACATGAGGTCGATCTTCTGAGTCTGGAGAAAAAAAGAGACATTCTCTTTGTAGGTCAGCCACATCTACGCATGTATTGCATTGCTTGTCTTATATTAGCCAAATGTATGCTAGCATATACTCATTCGGATCTGTGTCATTATATCCTGCCTACCAGTCCGGTTTGATATTGTAACCGTGAAATACGTTGGTCACAGGGAAATAATTTAATTATTTACTTAAATAGTAATACAGAGTGACTTGTATGACGTCATCAAGGTTTTTCTTTTAAAGCGAGGCTAATAACGCTTTTAGGTCATAGAGACATTATTGCTACGTCTTAGGTCATAGAGACTTTAGGATTATGTCTTAGGTCGTAGAGAATGTTTGATTATGTTTCAGGTCGTAGAGAATGTTTGATTATGTCTCAGTTCATAGAGAATGTTTGATTATGTCTTAGTTCATAGAGAATGTTTGATTATGTCTCAGGTCATAGAGAATGTTTGATTATGTCTCAGGTTATGTTTTAGTTCATGGAGACTTCAGGATACTACTCTCTCTGGCCTACTCTCGTGTTATTAGGAACATGTGTTTTGTTTCATTTCAAGTCAGATATTCTATTCAGTACTTAGAGACATATCCTACATATCACTTAGTTAACAAACAACAAGTGAACAACAAATGTACATAGCACGGTTGAAGAATTGACATGTTAAATAAAATGATACATCTCAAAAGCATTTAGTGGTCCAGTGCTAGTTATTATGAGCATAGGCCTACTAGCATACTGGCGGTCTCTAGATATATTATGAACATAGGTCTACTAGCATACTGGCGGTCTCTAGATATATTATGAACATAGGTCTACTAGCATACTGGCGGTCTCTAGATATATTATGAACATAGGCCTACTAGCATACTGGCGGTCTCTAGATATATTATGAACATAGGCCTACTAGCACACTGGCGGTCTCTAGATATATTATGAACATAGGTCTACTAGCATATTGGCGGTCTCTAGATATATTATGAACATAGGTCTACTAGCATACTGGCGGTCTCTAGATATATTATGAACATAGGTCTACTAGCACACTGGCGGTCTCTAGATATATTATGAACATAGGTCTACTAGCATACTGGCGGTCTCTAGATATATTATGAACATAGGCCTACTAGCACACTGGCGGTCTCTAGATATATTATGAACATAGGTCTACTAGCACACTGGCGGTCTCTAGATATATTATGAACATAGGTCTACTAGCATACTGGCGGTCTCTAGATATATTATAAACATAGGTCTACTAGCATACTGGCGGTCTCTAGATATATTATGAACATAGGTCTACTAGCACACTGGCGGTCTCTAGATATATTATGAACATAGGTCTACTAGCATACTGGCGGTCTCTAGATATATTATGAACATAGGTCTACTAGCATACTGGCGGTCTCTAGATATATTATGAACATAGGTCTACTAGCATACTGGCGGTCTCTAGATATATTATGAACATAGGCCTACTAGCACACTGGCGGTCTCTAGATATATTATGAACATAGGCCTACTAGCACACTGGCGGTCTCTAGATATATTATGAACATAGGCCTACTAGCATACTGGCGGTCTCTAGATATATTATGAACATAGGCCTACTAGCATACTGGCGGTCTCTAGATATATTATGAACATAGGCCTACTAGCACACTGGCGGTCTCTAGATATATTATGAACATAGGTCTACTAGCATACTGGCGGTCTCTAGATATATTATGAACATAGGCCTACTAGCATACTGGCGGTCTCTAGATATATTATGAACATAGGCCTACTAGCACACTGGCGGTCTCTAGATATATTATGAACATAGGCCTACTAGCACACTGGCGGTCTCTAGATATATTATGTACATAGGTCTACTAGCATACTGGCGGTCTCTAGATATATTATGAACATAGGCCTACTAGCAAACTGGCGGTCTCTAGATATATTATGAACATAGGTCTACTAGCATACTGGCGGTCTCTAGATATATTATGAACATAGGCCTACTAGCACACTGGCGGTCTCTAGATATATTATGAACATAGGCCTACTAGCACACTGGCGGTCTCTAGATATATTATGAACATAGGTCTACTAGCACACTGGCGGTCTCTAGATATATTATGAACATAGGCCTACTAGCATACTGGCGGTCTCTAGATATATTATGAACATAATCCTACTAGCACACTGGCGGTCTCTAGATATATTATGAACATAGGTCTACTAGCATACTGGCGGTCTCTAGATATATTATGAACATAGGTCTACTAGCATACTGGCGGTCTCTAGATATATTATGAACATAGGTCTACTAGCATACTGGCGGTCTCTAGATATATTATAAACATAGGTCTACTAGCATACTGGCGGTCTCTAGATATATTATGAACATAGGCCTACTAGCATACTGGCGGTCTCTAGATATATTATAAACATAGGCCTACTAGCACACTGGCGGTCTCTAGATATATTATGAACATAGGTCTACTAGCATACTGGCGGTCTCTAGATATATTATGAACATAGGTCTACTAGCATACTGGCGGTCTCTAGATATATTATGAACATAGGTCTACTAGCATACTGGCGGTCTCTAGATATATTATGAACATAGGCCTACTAGCATACTGGCGGTCTCTAGATATATTATGAACATAGGTCTAATAGCATACTGGCGGTCTCTAGATATATTATGAACATAGGTCTACTAGCATACTGGCGGTCTCTAGATATATTATGAACATAGGTCTACTAGCATACTGGCGGTCTCTAGATATATTATGAACATAGGCCTACTAGCATACTGGCGGTCTCTAGATATATTATGAACATAGGCCTACTAGCATACTGGCGGTCTCTAGATATATTATGAACATAGGCCTACTAGCACACTGGCGGTCTCTAGATATATTATAAACATAGGTCTACTAGCATACTGGCTGTCTCTAGATATATTATGAACATAGGTCTACTAGCATACTGGCGGTCTCTAGATATATTATGAACATAGGTCTACTAGCATACTGGCGGTCTCTAGATATATTATGAACATAGGCCTACTAGCACACTGGCGGTCTCTAGATATATTATGAACATAGGCCTACTAGCACACTGGCGGTCTCTAGATATATTATGAACAAAGGCCTACTAGCACACTGGCGGTCTCTAGATATATTATTAACATAGGCCTACTAGCACACTAGCGGTCTCTAGATATATTATGAACATAGGCCTACTAGCATACTGGCGGTCTCTAGATATATTATGAACATAGGTCTACTAGCATACTGGCGGTCTCTAGATATATTATGAACATAGGCCTACTAGCACACTGGCGGTCTCTAGATATATTATGAACATAGGCCTACTAGCACACTGGCGGTCTCTAGATATATTATTAACATAGGCCTACTAGCACACTAGCGGTCTCTAGATATATTATGAACATAGGCCTACTAGCATACTGGCGGTCTCTAGATATATTATGAACATAGGTCTACTAGCATACTGGCGGTCTCTAGATATATTATGAACATAGGCCTACTAGCACACTGGCGGTCTCTAGATATATTATGAACATAGGCCTACTAGCACACTGGCGGTCTCTAGATATATTATGAACATAGGCCTACTAGCACACTGGCGGTCTCTAGATATATTATGAACATAGGTCTACTAGCATACTGGCGGTCTCTAGATATATTATGAACATAGGTCTACTAGCATACTGGCGGTCTCTAGATATATTATGAACATAGGTCTACTAGCATACTGGCGGTCTCTAGATATATTATGAACATAGGTCTACTAGCATACTGGCGGTCTCTAGATATATTATGAACATAGGTCTACTAGCATACTGGCGGTCTCTAGATATATTATGAACATAGGTCTACTAGCATACTGGCGGTCTCTAGATATATTATGAACATAGGCCTACTAGCATACTGGCGGTCTCTAGATATATTATGAACATAGGCCTACTAGCACACTGGCGGTCTCTAGATATATTATGAACATAGGTCTACTAGCACACTGGCGGTCTCTAGATATATTATGAACATAGGTCTACTAGCATACTGGCGGTCTCTAGATATATTATGAACATAGGTCTACTAGCACACTGGCGGTCTCTAGATATATTATCAACATAGGCCTACTAGCACACTGGCGGTCTCTAGATATATTATGAACATAGGCCTACTAGCACACTGGCGGTCTCTAGATATATTATGAACATAGGCCTACTAGCACACTGGCGGTCTCTAGATATATTATGAACATAGGCCTACTAGCACACTGGCGGTCTCTAGATATATTATGAACATAGGTCTTCTAGCATACTGGCGGTCTCTAGATATATTATGAACATAGGTCTACTAGCATACTGGCGGTCTCTAGATATATTATGAACATAGGCCTACTAGCATACTGGCGGTCTCTAGATATATTATGAACATAGGCCTACTAGCATACTGGCGGTCTCTAGATATATTATGAACATAGGTCTACTAGCATACTGGCGGTCTCTAGATATATTATGAACATAGGCCTACTAGCATACTGGCGGTCTCTAGATATATTATGAACATAGGCCTACTAGCACACTGGCGGTCTCTAGATATATTATGAACATAGGCCTACTAGCATACTGGCGGTCTCTAGATATATTATGAACATAGGTCTACTAGCATACTGGCGGTCTCTAGATATATTATGAACATAGGTCTACTAGCATACTGGCGGTCTCTAGATATATTATGAACATAGGCCTACTAGCATACTGGCGGTCTCTAGATATATTATGAACATAGGCCTACTAGCATACTGGCGGTCTCTAGATATATTATGAACATAGGCCTACTAGCACACTGGCGGTCTCTAGATATATTATGAACATAGGCCTACTAGCACACTGGCGGTCTCTAGATATATTATGAACATAGGTCTACTAGCATACTGGCGGTCTCTAGATATATTATGAACATAGGTCTACTAGCATACTGGCGGTCTCTAGATATATTATGAACATAGGTCTACTAGCATACTGGCGGTCTCTAGATATATTATGAACATAGGCCTACTAGCACACTGGCGGTCTCTAGATATATTATGAACATAGGCCTACTAGCACACTGGCGGTCTCTAGATATATTATGAACATAGGTCTACTAGCATACTGGCGGTCTCTAGATATATTATGAACATAGGTCTACTAGCATACTGGCGGTCTCTAGATATATTATGAACATAGGTCTACTAGCATACTGGCGGTCTCTAGATATATTATGAACATAGGTCTACTAGCATACTGGCGGTCTCTAGATATATTATGAACATAGGTCTACTAGCATACTGGCGGTCTCTAGATATATTATGAACATAGGCCTACTAGCATACTGGCGGTCTCTAGATATATTATGAACATAGGCCTACTAGCATACTGGCGGTCTCTAGATATATTTTGAACATAGGCCTACTAGCACACTGGCGGTCTCTAGATATATTATGAACATAGGTCTACTGGCATACTGGCGGTCTCTAGATATATTATGAACATAGGTCTACTAGCATACTGGCGGTCTCTAGATATATTATGAACATAGGCCTACTAGCACACTGGCGGTCTCTAGATATATTATGAACATAGGCCTACTAGCACACTGGCGGTCTCTAGATATATTATGAACATAGGCCTACTAGCACACTGGCGGTCTCTAGATATATTATGAACATAGGCCTACTAGCATACTGGCGGTCTCTAGATATATTATGAACATAGGTCTTCTAGCATACTGGCGGTCTCTAGATATATTATGAACATAGGTCTACTAGCATACTGGCGGTCTCTAGATATATTATGAACATAGGTCTACTAGCATACTGGCGGTCTCTAGATATATTATGAACATAGGTCTACTAGCATACTGGCGGTCTCTAGATATATTATGAACATAGGCCTACTAGCATACTGGCTGTCTCTAGATATATTATGAACATAGGTCTACTAGCATACTGGCGGTCTCAAGATATATTATGAACATAGGCCTACTAGCACACTGGCGGTCTCTAGATATATTATGAACATAGGCCTACTAGCATACTGGCGGTCTCTAGATATATTATGAACATAGGTCTACTAGCATACTGGCGGTCTCTAGTTATATTATGAACATAGGTCTACTAGCATACTGGCGGTCTCTAGATATATTATGAACATAGGCCTACTAGCATACTGGCGGTCTCTAGATATATTATGAACATAGGCCTACTAGCATACTGGCGGTCTCTAGATATATTATGAACATAATCCTACTAGCACACTGGCGGTCTCTAGATATATTATGAACATAGGTCTACTAGCATACTGGCGGTCTCTAGATATATTATGAACATAGGTCTACTAGCATACTGGCGGTCTCTAGATATATTATGAACATAGGCCTACTAGGACACTGGCGGTCTCTAGATATATTATGAACATAGGCCTACTAGCACACTGGCGGTCTCTAGATATATTATGAACATAGGTCTACTAGCATACTGGCGGTCTCTAGATATATTATGAACATAGGCCTACTAGCACACTGGCGGTCTCTAGATATATTATGAACATAGGCCTACTAGCACACTGGCGGTCTCTAGATATATTATGAACATAGGCCTACTAGCATACTGGCGGTCTCTAGATATATTATGAACATAGGTCTACTAGCATACTGGCGGTCTCTAGATATATTATGAACATAGGTCTACTAGCATACTGGCGGTCTATACATATATTATGAACATAGGTCTACTAGCATACTGGCGGTCTCTAGATATATTATGAACATAGGCCTACTAGCATACTGGCGGTCTCTAGATATATTATGAGCATAGGTCTACTATCATACTGGCGGTCTCTAGATATATTATGAACATAGGCCTACTAGCACACTGGTGGTCTCTAGATATATTATGAACATAGGCCTACTAGCATACTGGCGGTCTCTAGATATATTATGAACATAGGCCTACTAGCATACTGGCGGTCTCTAGATATATTATGAACATAGGCCTACTAGCACACTGGCGGTCTCTAGATATATTATGAACATAGGTCTACTAGCATACTGGCGGTCTCTAGATATATTATGAACATAGGCCTACTAGCATACTGGCGGTCTCTAGATATATTATGAACATAGGCCTACTAGCACACTGGCGGTCTCTAGATATATTATGAACATAGGCCTACTAGCACACTGGCGGTCTCTAGATATATTATGTACATAGGTCTACTAGCATACTGGCGGTCTCTAGATATATTATGAACATAGGCCTACTAGCAAACTGGCGGTCTCTAGATATATTATGAACATAGGTCTACTAGCATACTGGCGGTCTCTAGATATATTATGAACATAGGCCTACTAGCACACTGGCGGTCTCTAGATATATTATGAACATAGGCCTACTAGCACACTGGCGGTCTCTAGATATATTATGAACATAGGTCTACTAGCACACTGGCGGTCTCTAGATATATTATGAACATAGGCCTACTAGCATACTGGCGGTCTCTAGATATATTATGAACATAATCCTACTAGCACACTGGCGGTCTCTAGATATATTATGAACATAGGTCTACTAGCATACTGGCGGTCTCTAGATATATTATGAACATAGGTCTACTAGCATACTGGCGGTCTCTAGATATATTATGAACATAGGTCTACTAGCATACTGGCGGTCTCTAGATATATTATAAACATAGGTCTACTAGCATACTGGCGGTCTCTAGATATATTATGAACATAGGCCTACTAGCATACTGGCGGTCTCTAGATATATTATGAACATAGGCCTACTAGCACACTGGCGGTCTCTAGATATATTATGAACATAGGTCTACTAGCATACTGGCGGTCTCTAGATATATTATGAACATAGGTCTACTAGCATACTGGCGGTCTCTAGATATATTATGAACATAGGTCTACTAGCATACTGGCGGTCTCTAGATATATTATGAACATAGGCCTACTAGCATACTGGCGGTCTCTAGATATATTATGAACATAGGTCTAATAGCATACTGGCGGTCTCTAGATATATTATGAACATAGGTCTACTAGCATACTGGCGGTCTCTAGATATATTATGAACATAGGTCTACTAGCATACTGGCGGTCTCTAGATATATTATGAACATAGGCCTACTAGCATACTGGCGGTCTCTAGATATATTATGAACATAGGCCTACTAGCATACTGGCGGTCTCTAGATATATTATGAACATAGGCCTACTAGCACACTGGCGGTCTCTAGATATATTATAAACATAGGTCTACTAGCATACTGGCTGTCTCTAGATATATTATGAACATAGGTCTACTAGCATACTGGCGGTCTCTAGATATATTATGAACATAGGTCTACTAGCATACTGGCGGTCTCTAGATATATTATGAACATAGGCCTACTAGCACACTGGCGGTCTCTAGATATATTATGAACATAGGCCTACTAGCACACTGGCGGTCTCTAGATATATTATGAACATAGGCCTACTAGCACACTGGCGGTCTCTAGATATATTATTAACATAGGCCTACTAGCACACTAGCGGTCTCTAGATATATTATGAACATAGGCCTACTAGCATACTGGCGGTCTCTAGATATATTATGAACATAGGTCTACTAGCATACTGGCGGTCTCTAGATATATTATGAACATAGGCCTACTAGCACACTGGCGGTCTCTAGATATATTATGAACATAGGCCTACTAGCACACTGGCGGTCTCTAGATATATTATTAACATAGGCCTACTAGCACACTAGCGGTCTCTAGATATATTATGAACATAGGCCTACTAGCATACTGGCGGTCTCTAGATATATTATGAACATAGGTCTACTAGCATACTGGCGGTCTCTAGATATATTATGAACATAGGCCTACTAGCACACTGGCGGTCTCTAGATATATTATGAACATAGGCCTACTAGCACACTGGCGGTCTCTAGATATATTATGAACATAGGCCTACTAGCACACTGGCGGTCTCTAGATATATTATGAACATAGGTCTACTAGCATACTGGCGGTCTCTAGATATATTATGAACATAGGTCTACTAGCATACTGGCGGTCTCTAGATATATTATGAACATAGGTCTACTAGCATACTGGCGGTCTCTAGATATATTATGAACATAGGTCTACTAGCATACTGGCGGTCTCTAGATATATTATGAACATAGGTCTACTAGCATACTGGCGGTCTCTAGATATATTATGAACATAGGTCTACTAGCATACTGGCGGTCTCTAGATATATTATGAACATAGGCCTACTAGCATACTGGCGGTCTCTAGATATATTATGAACATAGGCCTACTAGCACACTGGCGGTCTCTAGATATATTATGAACATAGGTCTACTAGCACACTGGCGGTCTCTAGATATATTATGAACATAGGTCTACTAGCATACTGGCGGTCTCTAGATATATTATGAACATAGGTCTACTAGCACACTGGCGGTCTCTAGATATATTATCAACATAGGCCTACTAGCACACTGGCGGTCTCTAGATATATTATGAACATAGGCCTACTAGCACACTGGCGGTCTCTAGATATATTATGAACATAGGCCTACTAGCACACTGGCGGTCTCTAGATATATTATGAACATAGGCCTACTAGCACACTGGCGGTCTCTAGATATATTATGAACATAGGTCTTCTAGCATACTGGCGGTCTCTAGATATATTATGAACATAGGTCTACTAGCATACTGGCGGTCTCTAGATATATTATGAACATAGGCCTACTAGCATACTGGCGGTCTCTAGATATATTATGAACATAGGCCTACTAGCATACTGGCGGTCTCTAGATATATTATGAACATAGGTCTACTAGCATACTGGCGGTCTCTAGATATATTATGAACATAGGCCTACTAGCATACTGGCGGTCTCTAGATATATTATGAACACAGGCCTACTAGCACACTGGCGGTCTCTAGATATATTATGAACATAGGCCTACTAGCATACTGGCGGTCTCTAGATATATTATGAACATAGGTCTACTAGCATACTGGCGGTCTCTAGATATATTATGAACATAGGTCTACTAGCATACTGGCGGTCTCTAGATATATTATGAACATAGGCCTACTAGCATACTGGCGGTCTCTAGATATATTATGAACATAGGCCTACTAGCATACTGGCGGTCTCTAGATATATTATGAACATAGGCCTACTAGCACACTGGCGGTCTCTAGATATATTATGAACATAGGCCTACTAGCACACTGGCGGTCTCTAGATATATTATGAACATAGGTCTACTAGCATACTGGCGGTCTCTAGATATATTATGAACATAGGTCTACTAGCATACTGGCGGTCTCTAGATATATTATGAACATAGGTCTACTAGCATACTGGCGGTCTCTAGATATATTATGAACATAGGCCTACTAGCACACTGGCGGTCTCTAGATATATTATGAACATAGGCCTACTAGCACACTGGCGGTCTCTAGATATATTATGAACATAGGTCTACTAGCATACTGGCGGTCTCTAGATATATTATGAACATAGGTCTACTAGCATACTGGCGGTCTCTAGATATATTATGAACATAGGTCTACTAGCATACTGGCGGTCTCTAGATATATTATGAACATAGGTCTACTAGCATACTGGCGGTCTCTAGATATATTATGAACATAGGTCTACTAGCATACTGGCGGTCTCTAGATATATTATGAACATAGGCCTACTAGCATACTGGCGGTCTCTAGATATATTTTGAACATAGGCCTACTAGCACACTGGCGGTCTCTAGATATATTATGAACATAGGCCTACTGGCACACTGGCGGTCTCTAGATATATTATGAACATAGGTCTACTGGCATACTGGCGGTCTCTAGATATATTATGAACATAGGTCTACTAGCATACTGGCGGTCTCTAGATATATTATGAACATAGGCCTACTAGCACACTGGCGGTCTCTAGATATATTATGAACATAGGCCTACTAGCACACTGGCGGTCTCTAGATATATTATGAACATAGGCCTACTAGCACACTGGCGGTCTCTAGATATATTATGAACATAGGCCTACTAGCATACTGGCGGTCTCTAGATATATTATGAACATAGGTCTTCTAGCATACTGGCGGTCTCTAGATATATTATGAACATAGGTCTACTAGCATACTGGCGGTCTCTAGATATATTATGAACATAGGTCTACTAGCATACTGGCGGTCTCTAGATATATATGAACATAGGTCTACTAGCATACTGGCGGTCTCTAGATATATTATGAACATAGGCCTACTAGCATACTGGCTGTCTCTAGATATATTATGAACATAGGTCTACTAGCATACTGGCGGTCTCAAGATATATTATGAACATAGGCCTACTAGCACACTGGCGGTCTCTAGATATATTATGAACATAGGCCTACTAGCATACTGGCGGTCTCTAGATATATTATGAACATAGGTCTACTAGCATACTGGCGGTCTCTAGTTATATTATGAACATAGGTCTACTAGCATACTGGCGGTCTCTAGATATATTATGAACATAGGCCTACTAGCATACTGGCGGTCTCTAGATATATTATGAACATAGGCCTACTAGCATACTGGCGGTCTCTAGATATATTATGAACATAATCCTACTAGCACACTGGCGGTCTCTAGATATATTATGAACATAGGTCTACTAGCATACTGGCGGTCTCTAGATATATTATGAACATAGGTCTACTAGCATACTGGCGGTCTCTAGATATATTATGAACATAGGCCTACTAGGACACTGGCGGTCTCTAGATATATTATGAACATAGGCCTACTAGCACACTGGCGGTCTCTAGATATATTATGAACATAGGTCTACTAGCATACTGGCGGTCTCTAGATATATTATGAACATAGGTCTACTAGCATACTGGCGGTCTCTAGATATATTATGAACATAGGTCTACTAGCATACTGGCGGTCTCTAGATATATTATGAACATAGGTCTAATAGCATACTGGCGGTCTCTAGATATATTATGAACATAGGTCTTCTAGCATACTGGCGGTCTCTAGATATATTATGAACATAGGTCTACTAGCATACTGGCGGTCTCTAGATATATTATGAACATAGGCCTACTAGCATACTGGCGGTCTCTAGATATATTATGAACATAGGCCTACTAGCATACTGGCGGTCTCTAGATATGTTATGAACATAGGCCTACTAGCACACTGGCGGTCTCTAGATATATTATGAACATAGGCCTACTAGCATACTGGCGGTCTCTAGAAATATTATGAACATAGGCCTACTAGCACACTGGCGGTCTCTAGATATATTATGAACATAGGCCTACTAGCACACTGGCGGTCTCTAGATATATTATGAACATAGGCCTACTAGCACACTGGCGGTCTCTAGATATATTATGAACATAGGCCTACTAGCACACTGGCGGTCTCTAGATATATTATGAACATAGGTCTACTAGCATACTGGCGGTCTCTAGATATATTATGAACATAGGTCTACTAGCATACTGGCGGTCTCTAGATATATTATGAACATAGGTCTACTAGCACACTGGCGGTCTCTAGATATATTATGAACATAGGCCTACTAGCATACTGGCGGTCTCTAGATATATTATGAACATAGGCCTACTAGCATACTGGCGGTCTCTAGATATATTATGAACATAGGCCAACTAGCACGGTCTCTAGATATATTACGAACATAGGCCTACTAGCCTACTGTCGGTCTCTAGATATATTATGAACATAGGCCTACTAGCATACTGGCGGTCTCTAGATATATTATGAACATAGGCCTACTAGCACACTGGCGGTCTCTAGATATATTACGAATATAGGCCTACTAGCCCACTGGTGGTCTCTAGATATATTGATATCATTAGACTTACTGCAAGTCTGAGCCTTTTTTCCCTCTCTTCTAAACGTTTTGCTATGGCGCTATGGACACTGCTTGGCAACCAATCGGATTTCTTTTCTGGATGTTTGCTAAGATCCGCTAATTTCAAACAGTGATCCTGAATTTAAAAAAAAAACAACACATCTTGTTCATAGATTCTGGAAATTATTATTTTAAAGGCAATGTATCAATGTTGCTATTTATTAAATCCTTATTTAGGGTTGATTTTAGCCTGCTTGGAATTAGCAAAAGGGGGGCAATAATAATAATAAGGCGGTGGTCGATTAAGATTTTCTTTTCGCCGTCTGCGTCTGTCCTCGGCAGCGGATTTTCTTTTGGTCTCAGATGTGCATCGCGCGGCCTGTGTGAGTGACCTCCAGCTGTCTCGTTCCAAGGCCGCATGCAGCCACTACTCTCTTCTATGTCAGCTAAAGCAAGTTGGCGCCTAAGGTGGTCTTTAAAGCATTTCCGTGGGGCACCTCTGTTACGTCGACCACCTTTTAGCTCACCAAAAAAGACTGCCTTTGGTATACGTTCGTCCCCCATACGGGATACGTGCCCTGCCCAGCGTAACTGTCGGACCATAAGAAGTCCCTCTATACTGTCCTTACCGGCGTTCGCAAGTGCATCGCTGTTTGTAGTGCTGTCTTGCCACCGTATGTCCATGATGGAGCGCAAGCATCTTTGGTAAAAGCGCTCAAGTAGGGGAAATAACTATCTCTTTAAAAGGCAATATTCATATTTGGATTAAAGAAAATTATTGCATTATCACTAGTACATCTAAAACTTATTTAAAGAAGACATATCACTAAACTTTTAATTAGTCACTTTTTAATATAGTGATCATCCATTTATAATCGTCTTCATCGGGAATATTTTGATCCCGTATCAGTAAAAGTACATTTATCCACGTCTGTAAATGATTCTATGGCTTAAGTAGAAGGATTAGGTCCCCTTTCAGACCCTTGACTACATGAAGCAGATGATATGAAGCTCGTCTGCTTCTATGGCCGACTGTTAACATACATGTCAGGCACCCAATACAATCAAAAGTCCTAAACATCTCAGCCTTCAATGGGTTATGAACTCGAGATCCTATATTGAACTAGCCAAGTGCTTATCTATTTTTAATTTGCATTGCATTTAATCTCCTAAGTAGGTGCGCTGGTTTATGAGCTTTGCATTTTCTTATAACGCTCACCTTATAATCCTTCTCCATTAAGTCTCGGCTGTATGGTGATTTGAGACGCTCTGTTTGCAGTGACCTAGAACCGAGTCATCGCATTCAATTATTCGGATACAATGACAAAGATTGAACTAAACAAATGAGTAGAAAGGCTTTAATGTTTGCTTGTTTAACATGCTTTTAATTTGTTTTTTTGTTGTTTTTTTTTTTAGAATTTTAGAAGATGATGACATCTTATTTGAAACCTTCCCAACGTCGCTGGGATGGCAGAGGGTAAGGTTCGCACGCGGGACAATTAAAGACAAAGGTCCAGAGTGCATTTCACTCAACCAGGCAGCCATTTCATTACACATAAATGTCTGATTTTTTTTTTTTTGGTTTTCTACGCTATTCCTTCACTAGTTTGAACGTAAGTTTGTGTGTTACAGAATCATAAAACTAGAACATCAAGCAAACATAATTACAATATGCTGCAGTTAAATAATAAACAAACATTTCTAAACATTCATATTTGTAATGAACTAGTTAAATATATTAAGATTAAAATACTTTGAAATGTCTAGCCTTCAATTGTTCTTTTAGACATGTCATCTACTTGTCTGACTTTCATTTGGTTGTTTATATAAGTGTTGGCCATAATGAGTCATGAGAAGAGCAAGAGGCTTAACTTAGTCTTGAACTTGTTTTATAGTGAAAATTTAACTGGAATGACATCATCTGGTTGTTTCTCTAATGAGAGTCGAGGGCGTTTCTTAATTCATTTCAAAGTTATGTTGTGTTTTAGTGGATCCGCTAAAATCTATCATTAAATATATTGAAAAAAAAAACTCCAGACTTTTACAGACAGTTGCCTACGCCAGATATTTGGAAATAAGTGGCGCAAAAGTTATCTACTGTCAATTTGTGGGAGAGAACCAAGCAGTAAAAAGCAAAAGTGGATCTGGATAGAACACATCCTGCGAAAACCAAGTACCAATGTTGCAAGGCGGGCACTTGATTGGAATCTGCAAGGAAAGAGGAAAGTGGGCAGGCCCAAGCAAACCTGGAAGAGGTCAGTCATCAGTGAAGCTGAGGGTACTGGAATGACATGGAAGCAGATGAAGAAAGCTGCTCATAACGAGTTCGGTGAAGAAGTTTGGTTGCGACCTTATGCTTCCCTGAGGTTTCCGCGGGAATAAGTCAAGTCAATTTAATGATATACATCATCAAATAAAACACACATTTAAAAAGAACATCATCCTATCGATGTCTGGATGGTTACAAACGTACCACTTTCTAATCGGAGGTAAACTGAAGCTTCTCTGAAGTCTGTTGTTAGATGCTCCCTTGCTGTAGAATTCATCAATGGCTCGAGCCTGGACAAAGTCAGGAATTAAAGTGATCGTAATGAATGAAATGGCTCTTTGAGTCGTTTTAAAAACTTCCTGGTTCATTCTCATAATTTACAAATTATTCTTGTTTGTACATATGCTTGGAAATCTATAGTTTTCAATCCTCCTTTAAATATGCACAATCAGCTTTATGTAAGACCTAATTAGGCATATGTTAACTGTTAACATTTATCAATGTGTATTTAAAAAAAAAAAAAAAGGGGGATGTATACATGATTATAGTATGTTGAAAACAGTATGTTGGTTTTGATCATTGCCCCTAACCCTAAAACTAACCTTTTCTTATCTTCCAAGTCAGGAAGGAAATGTAGGTAAGAGCTAGATGACTCGAAAGTTCTTTTAAGATATCCCATCGAGTAATCGATTAGTCAACACTTTCAACATGGGGAAGTTTCAATCAAATCATTTTATAGAAATGTTTTATAGAAATGTTTTGTACATGGTGGATATGAATCATCTTTGTATTGGGCTAAGCAAGCTACTAAATGTATTAACATCAGTCATTCAAATCTTTCTTTCTCTTTGGTGTAGAACTAGTTCTAAACATATACCTGACCCAGTGGCGTAGCTAGGGATTTGGGGGTCCGGGGGGCTTGACCTTTTTAAGGGCCCGTGCATTTGTGCATTTTGACATTCGACATCACGAGATAAAGTCATAATATTTAATGTAAAAACGAATTTCAGACCCTCATTTGGGGGTCCCCCCTCAAGCGGAGGCCCAGGGGGATTTTCACATTTGGACCCCCCCCCCAGCTACGCCACTGACCTGACCTATATAAGTTGTATTCGTCACAAATCACAGACCTGCTCTTGCGCCAAGAAGTTAGCTCTTACAGATGGTAAATCCCTGGCATCAGATTTCTTCAGAAGGTCGTCTGGGTAACGACGGTTGAGTCGAAAAAAGTTTTTCTGTTTGGATTGAAACAAAAAAATGTTTTCCATTTAATGAATGTCACATGTTAAGTGTAAACCTGAAAGATGTGTTTGACTGTAAAGGATTATCACATCTGGAGAATCAAAATAAGCAAAATAATAAAAAAATTATTTAAAACAAAAAAGGTTATCTATGGGGAATAGCTCCACACTTACAACTATATCTCTCAAAAATGTAGAAGTTATTTCCTTTATTCAACTAAAAAATAATTACTTACCAATAATTAATTGAATAATTGGTTAATTTTGTTTAATGATTCATATTTTGTTTGGCAGAATAAGTAATTGTTTAAAACTTTCAATTTGATCCGAGAATGGTTGTGAGTGAAATATTACAATTAGTTACAATATAATGTTACAATTATAATTATTTAAGGGGACACAACCCAACATATTTTTCTGTGAATACTGAAGGGTTAATTTCCCTTGTTGGTATCAAACAAATTAATTAATAACCAGTAATTAATTGACTAACTGGTTAATTTTTTGTTTATGATTTATGTATTCTCTACGCTAAAGAGTAATTGTACAAACTTCCGAGATAGGGTGTGGGAGCACTAACGTGTTTAAACATTGTACTAGTCAGACATCGGGTAAAAGAAGAATTTTGTACAAGAAGGGTTTCAATCAATTTCGTAATTTTAGTTTTTGTTTTTTTTTTATTTGATTTTCTGTTTCATTTGAGGGGCCACTCACTTCGCCTAGGGCCTTCAATTACTTAAAACCGGCCCTGTAAAGATCCACACATTTTATCTCTAAATGGACTTTAGGACATATGACTCCACTCGGATTCATTTTATATGACTCGTTCAGAATAGTTATGGCCAAAGCATGTTACCAAATCCAAGAGCCTCGCAACAGTGCACACAAACAGGAGAAAGAAAAAAGAAATCCTTCCCAAATATTTTGGTTTGGAGTTTTTATTGAATACGTAATACACCTTCCGATAAGGAAGAAAATAGAATGGAGCGCAGTCAGAGATGCGTGTATGCTGCTTACATTGTAGATACCATAGACAGTGGGACAGTGGTAGTTAATAATTATGACTATGATCACATAGAATGGCGTTACCTGGTAATCTTCCAGCTGGTCCTCTCTACTGTAAGACGTCTCCCGGCTCAACAATCGTCTGGCTATCTCAAAGTTCTGTCTGCTTATTGCTTCTTGCTCCCTCAAACGATTGAATAAACTCATCTCGCTAGACACAAAGTGATAGACAATTGTAAACGAATGTTTACTATTCACAAAGCATTTAACAGCTTTTAAAATAGATTAATGTTCAATTTAAGAACCAAACACATTTCTAAAACAAATGGCCATAATATATATACACAAGCAAATAATTATTCTAAAAATATTAAAATACATCAACAATCGATCATTGTGTGATTAATAAAAACAATAATTCATAAGGAAGTTGTAATTTGTGTCTTCTCCTTTTATGTCCCCTTCTCTCTGCATGCCTCTACCTGCAGCCTTTGTCAGTCTACATTAGCACTCCTCATGCCTCTACCTGCAGCCTTTGTCAGTCTACATTAGCACTCCTCATGCCTCTACCTGCAGCCTTTGTCAGTCTACATTAGCACTCCTCATGCCTCTACCTGCAGCCTTTGTCAGTCTACATTAGCACTCCTCATGCCTCTACCTGCAGCCTTTGTCAGTCTACATTAGCACTCCTCATGCCTCTACCTGCAGCCTTTGTCAGTCTACATTAGCACTCCTTATGCCTCTACCTGCAGCCTTTGTCAGTCTACATTAGCACTCCTCATGCCTCTACCTGCAGCCTTTGTCAGTCTACATTAGCAATATTTGTGGAACATTCAATTGGTCAGTGAGGGGGGAAAGTTGTATGACAATACCATTTTTAAACAACTTATATAAACTCCATCTGTCTGTTTGCTAAAAAAGAAAAGTTGTACGACAATACCATTTGTAAACAACTTATATCAATTCCATCTGTCTGTCGGCTAAAAAGTTTGTACACGTTATTTCTCTCGCACCCAATCTCGAATCAAGTTGAAAATGTGCACAAATATTCATTGGAATAGACAACAAAAATGAATCAATAAAGAAAATTAACCAATGGGTCAGTTAATTACTGGCAATTATTTGTTTATATCAACAAGAGAAAATAATCCTTCAGTATTCAGACACGGCTAAATATATAGGGCTTAGATCAGTGTTTCCCAAGCTGTGTTTCGCAGAACCCTAGTGTTCCGCGACGCCAGAATAAGTGTTCCACAAACTACTGGAATAATTAACAAGTAAACCATCTTAAGAATTAATCTCTCTAAAAACAAATACATGAAGTGTTCCATTAACTACACAGAATGTGCGAAGTGTTCCGTTAAGGAAAAAGTTTGGGAAACACTGACCTAGATAATTGTACACGTTCAAACTCATTCTCGGATAAAGTTAAAAATTGTAAAGGATTTGTATATTTTCCTTGTTTTTTTAAATCTTATCTATCTAAATTTTCCCGAAACTAAAAATAACCGAAATGTAACTATAAAAATGCACCCCATCTTAATGACTTATATAGAGGTCCTTCCGACCATTAACAAACACTACCTACAATAATGAATGCACTTGTAGTTTATTACAGACATGTAGATTTCAATACGTTTTATAATTGTAATTTTCCTAACGTAAATTTGAGTACTGCAATGTGGGTTTAAGTCTCTAACAATTCTACACTCAGTCTATTGGGCCGTTGGATCGCATATACAGAGTTTCGTTAAAAGCTTTCTATTTGTTCTATTTACTCACACTGAGGCTGACTTGGACTTCCTGAGCCAAGTGTCCAATAAGGCGTGGCCCTTACTGATTTCCACCAGCCGAGAGCACAGCTTTTGGTCACACATTTGCTGACCCCTGTCTTTCGATAGCCTTGCTTCATGCTAAGTTTTGGAGACCATTGAAAAGATGACGGTATATGTGTTAAAGAAAACATTGGCAATGAGTGTTAGAATGATCAATACAGACTATTCAGGCCTGGACATGTTAATCAGGCAGTCCATGTAGAGCAGGGGACCGACTGGCTATATGGGCAATGAGTGTTCAAGTGATCGATACAGACTATTCAGGCCTGGACTTGTTAATCAGGCGGTCCATGTAGAGCAGGGGACTGACTGGCTATATGGGCAATGAGTGTTCAAATGAATGATCAATACAGACTATTCAGGCCTGGACATGTTAATCAGGCAGTCCATGTAGAGCAGGGGACCGACTGGCTATATGGGCAATGAGTGTTCAAATGATCGATACAGACTATTCAGGCCTGGACTTGTTAATCAGGCGGTGCATGTACAGCAGGGAGTGGACTGGCTATATGGGCAATGAGTGTTCAAATCAATGATCGATACAGACTATTTAGGCCTGGACTTGTTAATCAGGCGGTCCATGTAGAGCAGGGGACGGACTGGCTATATGGGCATTTGGGCTAATGCCCTGTGGGCCAACACCAGAAAGGACCACAGTAATAATTTTCTTTTTTTAAATCACGACCGTATTTTATAAGATACGGGCCGCATTGATGCCACTACTATAGTATTCTCCTACAAAAGGGGCCTCTTAGCGACGTATTAACAAAAAAAAATATTTTAAAGACTTGACTAGGGCCAACTAATTTATTTTAACTCATTGACCTTAATATGTAATAGCCTACATCCGTGGACAGTGCTACTAAAAGGCTTTATCCTTGAAGGGCCTACACACTTTGCGATTAAAAAGCAACATAAGGCCTATATTCCTTATAAGGATAAAGTGTTCACTGTTTGCATGTGTTATAGTTACAGTTATCAATACATTATCAAACTTAACATGAGAATTTTTAGGACAGGTAGATTAGCATTGGATGAATATAATATACAACTTATGGTCCGGAGGTATAGACATGCCGGGCCGATTTGGACACCCAGTCAGGGTCCGTGCTAGATGTGGAGCTAATCAATTTGTCTCAGATTTTTCTTTTTTCACTGACTTCTCACCTCCCGACACAAAAATGTTTAGAATTTTATATTTTCTTTCTAAATGAAAGTCTATAGAAGCCATTTACGCAAGCGAACGGAAATGTCTTGAGTAGATGTATTCATACATATATGGCGGAGGAGACACTATCGAACAGAGGTTCTCAAACTTTTTGACCCGGAGGACCACTTTATATAGTCTAAACTTGAGCACGGACCCCTAATGAAAAAGCTACATAACTGCATATTATATAAGAAAAAAAACAACATTTTGTTGAATAGTGTTTATTGAAAATATAACTTTTGTTTAAAAATAAAATTTAGAAAAAATAATGACTTGGATGGCGTTCATGAGTGAATTTATGCCCGACTCAAAGAGCACAAACTTCTTTTATTTGTGATGAGGTTTATTACAGCAATGAATATAAGTTATATTCAACAGGAAGCCGGGGACTTCTTTACAATGCTCATTAATGCAGAATCCTTGATGAAACTCTGGTCTAAGTTCCCCAATCGGGTATATTCAAGTCAAGGTCTTCAAATCTTTGAATTAGGTCTTCAAACAATAGTACGTAACAGACATATTAAACAACAGTGATGGAGGAGTTGATTAGTATTTAACTTATACGATCTTTTAATTTTAATTGTACACAATTGTCATCTTTCTGCGGACTTCTTTTGGTCGTCTAGCAAACCCCAACTCCAGTTTGAGAAACAATGCTATAGAAAGATATAAATAACTTAACGTCAAGGGTTGTTGGATATTGGATATATAAAATCATCTCCAAAGATTGCGAGACGGTAGATAATTTATTTGAGCTTCAGTTGTCATAACTGAATACATATACTACATTCAACTATTGCTTTTGTATGGCGCGTCTTTTTGCTCTGGTTTAATCTCTTTAGGAGAAGGCTTCAGTGCTGCCTTTGGATGCTCAGCAAACAAAACTCAAGGTCAATCTAACTTCAATAGTCCTGGCCTACATCGATTTTCAAACTCACCCCTCCCCCGCCCTCCTGTTCTATGAGCGTAATACTTACTTTTGTCTTTAATTTATATTGGTCAGCAAAGTCTGTAAAGAAAAGAAAAAGTCAATGAAGTGTTACTTTATGCATGTGTGTGTGTTTCTGTATATATATTCCTTTATATGTGCGTGTTTCTGTGTGTGTCACGCTTGTACATGTCAAAGTTTGCTTTGTCTCAAAGATATATGTCTAGAACCATGATACGTTAGAATTTTGATGTTCATAATAATGCTACTAAATATATCTTTGTCAAACTGTTATAGAACATCAACTAGCAAGAAAAGATAAAATACTTTTTTTACAAAGCTTATATCAACTCAATGTGTATCTGTCTGTTTGTACAAGTTATTTCTCGACACCCAATCTCGGATAAAGCTGACACGTTGCACAATTATTTTTTTGACCTGACAAGACAAGAATCCATTTTAAAAAATTAACGAAGTAATTAATGAACTATTTGTTATTAATTATTTTGTTTTGGTATTTCGAACAAGGGATAGATTTTACTTGACTGAAGGTCACCGCTTTAAAGTAAGTTTGAAACAAACAAAACTATACAATTTTCTATTTTCATAAGCATCTGACTAGCAGAGTGGTTAGTTTGACACAACTACTCTTAATATAAGCTTGTTTTTTATAAAAGTATTTTTGTTTTTCTTGTTAACAATAAAGCTTATACAAAGTGTAATTGTATCAATTAGTTTGGAATATAGTCATGTAATTAAAATTGTAATAGATCTGAACATTAATAAATCTGTGTGATCAGAAATGTGTTTATCAATTGTTTTTGTTTAGTGCATTTTCATGATTTTAGCTTTTCACTACGCTATGATCCTTTCACTTGTCTGGACCAGTTGGGAAAGGGGTGGAGAGAAAGAAAGGGGCAGGGTGAAGGTTACCGTGATCGTTTTTTTTTAAATATTTATTTATTACAACAAAAAAAAAAGATGAAAGATCTGATTTCGAACTCAATAGCTCAAGCATTCTAACGCCGCCTCAAACACAGTAACTACTGTGCCTGCGTATCATTTATGAAAATAGAAGGTTTTCTAGTTATCTATTGTTAGCTTCAAACTTTAAAGAGGCTACCTACAAAATATAAAGGGGGAAAATTCAACTTATACCACCTCATCAGTCAAGTTTAATTTTTTCCCTCATTCGATACGAAAAAAAAAAAAGAACTAATAACAAATTGGAGGTTATAATAATCTTCAATTCTGAAAGAACATCCGCAACATGTACAACAATTCATCTTATAAGATTATAATTAAAGTTATAAGAACATCTAATTGCAATAATCCAATTAAGTCTAAATTGTAACAGTTAATTGCAGTGATCAATCTTTCCATTTTCATTGTAGATTTTTCATTCGAACTTCATTCATACGGTTAAAGGGAGGTAATTATATTTGGTGTGATTCTGTCTAGAAAGGGGTGGGGTGGGGGGAGAATCTTACCTACGACAGTTTTTCCAGGTGAAGATTGTCTTTCCTGAGATCCCTTATGTCGCACTAGCTGTGACTCTTGGACCTGGCTTCTGAGAACTATCAAATTCTGATGATGATCTTCGACTTGGTTACCTAAAGCTTTTATGACGTCATTCTCCTGGGTGCCCTCCATGGAAATATCATTCAGGTAATAACTATCCAACCTTGATTTTTCCTTCGTGTCACCTTGGCGAATCGTTTCATTGGTGCCATCTTCTGTGACGACGTCGTGACTATTAAACTGAGCCGGGGTAGGAACAGTTGTTGCGTCTGTAGTATTAAAGCGATCTTCAGCAATTTCTAATGTAGCTGAGCTTAGACCTTCATTGTTTGTATCATCTAAAGTCATAAGAAAAATAAATTCATAACTATTTTTAGGAAGTCAATAAATAATACAAATCACAATTAGACTAGTTTTTAAAAAAATATGTGGAGCCGAGCTTCTAAGTTAGTCGGAGACACACGATCAACAAGTTGCTCAAGATTGGGGTCATATTTCATTTGTCAGGCTTGATTGGCTCTCGCCTAAGTTTCAATTATATTCCCCTGCATCTCAGTTCTAAATGCAGGAATAGTAGATTAGCTCATTCAAAATTAAGTTGTACTTCAAAATGATATTTTATGTCAGAGTCTAAGACTGTAAGACAGTCTAAGACGATGTCACACAGCAGGATATACTGAAATCTAAACCGTTGGAACAAACCCAAGCTATCAAGGCATCTGGGTGAGCTGGCTGAGTGGTACAGCGCTTTTCTTGGGTTGGAATCCTGTTGAAGACTAGGATTTTGAATTACGGGATTTTTCGGGCGCCCCTGAGTCCATCCAACTCTATTGGCGATTGACATTGGTTTGGGTTAAAGTAAAAGCGGTCTGTCGTTACGCATGACACACTCGTTAACTGTGGGCCATCAGATGAACATAGATCGCAACGTCTGAAGGGAATATTGTACTTCGTTTCTTTTTTTTTTTTACAATACTTCTATTCAGCTTGAATCTCTTTAGGAATGTGAGCGGGTGAACGTGATTCTTGAGAACGGCTCTAACAATTTTCCTAGAAATTTTACAGCTATATCTTTGAGAAAAGAATTACTAACTCGTTGATCAAATTAGAATAACTCTAGTTTGACCGTCATAATGTTTTGAAATAAAAAAAGAAATAAACAGATGTTGGATCTAGGTCTAGACCTAGTTCTCTAGCCAAATTTAAATGTATTCCTTTTTTACTGTGAAACATTATAACGGTCAAACTCGAGCTTTCCCATCTGGCCAAAGAGCGAATCATTCTTTTCTCGGTGATATACATCAATTCCTAAGAAAATCGTTTTAGCCGTTTTGTTTTTTATTAGATTCGCCTTCTAAGATCCAGGTTCCTGAAGGTTCCGTGAAGTTCTGACTTGGGAGAGAGGTATTGGAGCTATTGTAAATAAAATCGTTACTTGCCCTGTTTAATAGATTTTTCTTGTTGAGGTGGATCTTCCAAAGCACTTTCTTTTGGATCACCAGCACTCTCAGTCACCTCGTTTCCAGACGGCTCCGCTCTTTGCAGTGTCACCTCCGCAGCAGCATATTTCAAAGTTGAGTCATGAGTTAAACCCTCGCTCTCTCCGTCTGCCGTGCCAGGGTCATCAACAAGACTGGTTGAAAGCAATACTATACCATCTTCTTGCGATACTGCAGTAGAACCACTTTGCTTGACTTCTTGATCCGAGCTCGCAGCCTTGGGGACGTCCACGTCGCTGCCAAAGTCATAGACGTTCCCGTTGTTGGTGTTGGGCTCCTTGGAAGGTTTCCACCACAGATTTGACTCCAATGAACTTACACTATCCGTCTTCAGTGACTCGTAGTCTTGACCCTCAGTAGCTGAAAATAGAAATTTCAGATGGAATTAATTACGTTTGATGGGTCAATATCTGTCTGAGGCTAGCTTGCTCTTTGTTTTCTTTTGTTTTTTTGTTGGGGCGGGGGGGAGGGGATTATTTAATGCAGGTTCTCAAAATATGAAGAACCCCTCCCCCTCCTCCTCGGTACTCTAGAGTACAAATCATATAGACAAATTTGAGTTCGAAACGATGAACTGGTTGGACAATCTCAGGCTGCAGACGTTGCCACGTTGGAAAGTGCTGACTTGTTGAAACATTGTGATTTCTTTCCAACTTTTTAAGAAGCGATTCTGATCGTGCTTATTTTACAGACTACAATGTATAGCATTGAACTAACTTTCAGCACGCTACAACGAATCAAACTAAGCCTTCATCGCCACGAGCTTGTCCATCGCGACGACTAAAAGTAATTTATAGTTTAGGCAGCCACAGTCGGCGTTTACAGTTTGTGGCTTATTCGACAGTAAGGAGACACAGGCCGCACGGATAAACTTAACAACGTATACAGTAAATAGTTCGTTCATATTGTCAGGTAATTTTTTTTTATTTCATGAAACAAGCATTTGCATTGCACTTAATATCGCAATGTCAGTCTTATAACATTGTGCTTGTAGTTCTTAGTGGACAGGTCACAGTTGGCATGTACAGAAGTGACGTCTGATTGTTCTCTACGGGTGGATGGGGGTCGCCAGTTCTTTTCTACGTAATAAGAAACTATCAAGAAAGTTGACTATGAACCAATAGATTGCAAAAATTCTTCGAGCGCCACGATAAAAACCTATGAATCGCTTATTACCAATGAAAGTCAACGTTCAATATGTTGAAATCACATATAAATGCCCTGATTAGCTAAACATTTTTGTATCAATGTAAACTCTATAACTGCCCAAGTTACCAAACAGTCTTGTTATCTACCTAACCCTTACCTTCTTCTATCAATGTAAACCCTCTAACTACCCAGGTTACCAAACAGTCTTGTTATCTACCTAACCCTTACCTTCTTCTATCAATGTAAACCCTCTAACTACCCAGGTTACCAAACAGTCTTGTTATCTACCTAACCCTTACCTTCTTCTATCAATGTAAACTCTATAACTACCCAGGTTACCAAACAGTCTTGTCATCTACCTAACCCTTACCTTCTTCTATCAATGTAAACTCTATAACTACCCAGGTTACCAAACAGTCTTGTTATCTACCTAACCCTTACCTTCTTCTATCAATGTAAACTCTATAACTACCCAGGTTACCAAACAGTCTTGTCATCTACCTAACCCTTACCTTCTTCTATCAATGTAAACTCTATAACTACCCAGGTTACCAAACAGTCTTGTTATCTACCTAACCCTTACCTTCTTCTATCAATGTAAACCCTCTAACTACCCAGGTTACCAAACAGTCTTGTCATCTACCTAACCCTTACCTTCTTCTATCAATGTAAACTCTATAACTACCCAGGTTACCAAACAGTCTTGTTATCTACCTAACCCTTACCTTCTTCTATCAATGTAAACTCTATAACTGCCCAGGTTACCAAACAGTCTTGTCATCTACCTAACCCTTACCTTCTTCTATCAATGTAAACTCTATAACTACCCAGGTTACCAAACAGTCTTGTTATCTACCTAACCCTTACCTTCTTCTATCAATGTAAACTCTATAACTGCCCAAGTTACCAAACAGTCTTGTTATCTACCTAACCCTTACCTTCTTCTATCAATGTAAACTCTATAACTACCCAGGTTACCAAACAGTCTTGTTATCTACCTAACCCTTACCTTCTTCTATCAATGTAAACTCTATAACTGCCCAAGTTACCAAACAGTCTTGTTATCTACCTAACCCTTACCTTCTTCTATCAATGTAAACCCTCTAACTGCCCAGGTTACCAAACAGTCTTGTTATCTACCTAACCCTTACCTTCTTCTATCAATGTAAACTCTATAACTACCCAGGTTACCAAACAGTCTTGTTATCTACCTAACCCTTACCTTCTTCTATCAATGTAAACCCTCTAACTACCCATGTTACCAAACAGTCTAACTAACCCTTACCTTCTTCTAAAATGGGACTGAAAATGAGACCATCGCGCAGAAACCTTTGCTCGGCGCTTCTTCTTCTCTCTGGGAAAGGCAACTGGTGCATCATTATGTTCTGCTTCAGCAACGACAGTTTGGGCCCGCTGATTGTCTCACTGGTGTCTGTATCCACGCTACTGGCCAGCGGGCTGTTATGGGTGGCAACAGGCGTCGGTTCGCACTTCTCCGCGTTCAGGCAAGAGATTGTTCCCTCGGAGGGATGTTCCGGTCCTCGTTTCACTGTGTGATGATGATGGGTCACCACTTTGTGTTGGGATTGGGACTTGTGCTGATCACAGCTGTCCTGTGATGTTCTGTTTTTATTGGATATATGAGACGCCTTATAACTGAACGCGGTGTGGAGTTCTGCTCTCGTGGATGCCTGGCTAAACTTACAAAAGCAGTTGTCTTCCCATGCCCGGTTAGACTTGTCTCCTAAAAATATATAAATCATTGATAAATTTATCTACAAAGTTTTTTTACTGCTGAGGTGTACCTTCTTTGGCAGTTGATCAATGTCAGTTCTCTTTTTCAATTTGTTACACAGCCTGAATCAAATATTTATATCATACCTTATTTATACAATGTTAAGTTTATATAAATCAAGTTTTAACCCTATGTTGTAGTAGTACTACATTTGTAAGAATAATAGCCACATCTATAAATACATTATGTTCCATATATGAGAATTAACTGTATTTCAATTGAGTTGTTATAATCCGCGTTTTCTGTAACTATGAGATGTATTTATAGAAAGATTTAATTGTTATTGAAATAGAGTTTGTAGTTACATCAAGAAAGAGGTAAAAAGATTGTGTTATTTTAATTGTGGGAGGAGAAACCCATAAAAGTGTTCAGGTAAAGTTTGATTTTAAAACATGACTTCCAATTCATGTGAGTAGGAAATTATACATATCGATAGAGATATAGTTTCTACATTCTAAGCGACAACAAAAGTGGTGACCTAAAGTGACACAACATGACCTGCATAACGCTTCCACTACTGAGACTAGGTATCTGTTTGTTTGACTTCCACTACTGAGACTAGGTATCTGTTTGTTTGACTTCCACTACTGAGACTAGGTATCTGTTGGTTTGACTTCCACTACTGAGACTAGGTATCTGTTGGTTTGACTTCCACTACTGAGACTAGGTATCTGTTGGTTTGACTTCCACTACTGAGACTAGGTATCTGTTGGTTTGACTTCCACTACTGAGACTAGGTATCTGTTGGTTTGACTTCCACTACTGAGACTAGGTATCTGTTGGTTTGACTTCCACTACTGAGACTAGGTATCTGTTGGTTTGACTTCCCCTACTGAGACTAGGTATCTGTTGGTTTGACTTCCACTACTGAGACTAAGTATCTGTTGGTTTGACTTCCACTACTGAGACTAGGTATCTGTTGGTTTGACTTCCACTACTGAGACTAGGTATCTGTTGGTTTGACTTCCACTACTGAGACTAGGTATCTGTTGGTTTGACTTCCACTACTGAGACTAGGTATCTGTTGGTTTGACTTCCACTACTGAGACTAGGTATCTGTTGGTTTGACTTCCACTACTGAGACTAGGTATCTGTTGGTTTGACTTCCACTACTGAGACTAGGTATCTGTTGGTTTGACTTCCACTACTGAGACTAGGTATCTGTTGGTTTGACTTCCACTACTGAGACTAGGTATCTGTTGGTTTGACTTCCACTACTGAGACTAGGTATCTGTTGGTTTGACTTCCACTACTGAGACTAGGTATCTGTTGGTTTGACTTCCACTACTGAGACTAGGTATCTGTTGGTTTGACTTCCACTACTGAGACTAGGTATCTGTTGGTTTGACTTTAACTACTGAGACTAGGTATCTGTTGGTTTGACTTCCACTACTGAGACTAGGTATCTGTTGGTTTGAATTCCACTACTGAGACTAGGTATCTGTTGGTTTGACTTCCACTACTGAGACTAGGTATCTGTTGGTTTGACTTCCACTACTGAGACTAGGTATCTGTTGGTTTGACTTTCACAACTGAGACTAGGTATCTGTTGGTTTGAATTCCACTACTGAGACTAGGTATCTGTTGGTTTGACTTCCACTACTGAGACTAGGTATCTGTTGGTTTGACTTCCACTACTGAGACTAGGTATCTGTTGGTTTGACTTCCACTACTGAGACTAGGTATCTGTTGGTTTGACTTTCACTACTGAGACTAGGTATCTGTTGGTTTGACTTCCACTACTGAGACTAGGTATCTGTTGGTTTGACTTCCACTACTGAGACTAGGTATCTGTTGGTTTGACTTCCACTACTGAGACTAGGTATCTGTTGTATGACTTCCACTTCTGAGACTAGGTATCTGTTGTTTGACTTCCACTACTGAGACTAGGTATCTGTTGTTTGACTTCCACTACTGAGACTAGGTATCTGTTGATTGACTTGCTGACAATGGATGAATGTGTGATATTTGAATTCACTACAGTCAAGTTTTTTATCTCTCCTCATCTTGAATCTTTTTTTTTTTGGTATTAAAATGAATGAAAACGCAGTTACTTTTGTTTACACACCATCTACGTCCGATCTAGTCATTTATAATCCGATTCCTTAACAAAAATTAACAAAATTATTTTTAGCTAAGGTTTTGTACAACTTGAGAACATTTCACTTGGAAGTTAGGTGTCTTTCATTCAGACCAGCATTTCACTTTTACATTGGGATCTGAACATGGTGATCTAGTCAGAAGGATTAAAACTTAATCATCAATTGTTAAAACATTTGTGTTTACAATGGTTCGTGTTACTATGTATGTATCACCAGTTACAATGTTTCGTGTTACTATGTATGTATCACCAGTTACAATGTACATCATTATCATTGTCTATAGTAAACATATTTAGAGTGGAACGTACGACACAGTGCAACTAGGACACAAGTGAAATAGATATTCATCATCGACTTCGTTTTATATTAGTTCACTGTAACAGAATCATGTCCATGTTTTTAGCATTTTCCCTGACGCGCTTGGAGGGTTTTGCCAATGCTGTAGTAGCTTTTCCTTTTCTTTTTTCAGCTCGATGTCTAAATCTAGGTTACTGGCAATTGTTGAATATAAGTAGGTAAATTCCTGCACCACCGAAAGGGTGTGATTCGCAATATGTATCACAGGTATTTCTGCAACGTCTTGTGCCAGGATTTCGGTCTTGGAGAGACTTATTGTTCGGCTAAACTCTTGACAAGCAGCTTCCAAGTCATTCACTAGCTTCTGTAGATCTCTTTGTGAATGAGATTCGAGTCGACGAACAGCAGCTCCCTAATCAAGATACATCTTTTCGTTTTGGCTTTAAAACAGGTTTAAAAGCCTTCCATCGGATCCACTATGGATATATATTCCATCTTCCATGGATTTAAAATAAGCTCGATGAACGAAGACAAGACAAAAATAATTAAGATAGGAACTCGGAACAACATCATAAAAGTCGATAGCACAGATTCCCTTATTATCATGAACTGCCAGGTTCCTTAGCTAGCTTTTTCTGTGCACAGACCAAAGGTTTCGAACTCACTCCCCATTGATCTCAGACAGAAATTCTGCTACATTACATTCAAGAACACTAAGACCTATCTGTTGAAAACTTTAATAGAATAGTTTTTCTTTTTAGCTCTTGTGTTTATGTTTGTAATGTTATCACAGCGCCTTGAGCCTACATTTTATTTGTTAACAGCGCTCTATAAAGTAAATTATATTTATTAAGTGCCCTGAAATTCCACGTATCCTTTTTTTTAAACACATATGGAAATGTAAAATAAACATCTTTCCATGCGCATTCTTAACAAGCAGGACCATTTAAGTCATCTCCCCTCAACTATTTCGTTGGCTGTAATAGAGGAGGAAATGATATCAGTGCTTTCAAAGACAAACATCAATCCAACTTTCTATAGATAGAAACTTTTTTTGAAAAGAAAGCCCAGTTAGAGTGGGGATACGACTATTGTCTGTTCTAGATGTCTACAAGATCGCATGTGTGTGTTTTATACGACCTGTAATTAATTACATAAAAAAATAATTAACTGCAGCATTGTATTATTTTGTAATATATCCCATTATGCTCCTCTTTTAGACTATGCCTTTGGAGGTAATATACTAATTAACTGAAGCGTTGCCTTCTATTAAACTATACTAGATCTAGATAGTCTTTTATGTTATTAGACTAAAGCATTGAGTGCTAGTAAACTGCACTAAATCTAAATAGTCTTTTATGTTATTGGACTGAAGCATTCATTGGAGACTACACTATCGTATGCGTTTATAAGACCACGGTGCTGCTTACCTCTTGTTGGATCAAAGTCCTCCTCAAACGTCTGCCACGTGTTGCCTCCCTTCCCCAATGACTTGCTTTGTCTTTTCGCTTTAGACTCGCAGGTGTCACACAGCACTCGGTTAAAGTTGCTATCGTACTCTATGGAATCGGTCTCGCTTGCTTCCGACTCTATCGCGTCCACTCGGGATCCTTGAAGTAACCGGCGTATGAGAATCTTGCTGGCCGCTCGGGAATCCCCGATAGGCTTAGGGATGGTCACCTGCTCGAAGAAGCTCTCGGACTTTCTGTTGACGTTGTGCTTGGTCAGAGGGATGCGCCATTCTTGTAGCACTGCTTCCTCGTTCTCTTTCTGTTGTAACACTCCTGCTTCAGGGTGCTGAAGTGTAAACCTGAGATCTTTCTGTTGGAGCTCCTCCTTGTCATGGTGCGTCCTCTGCCCAACTCGGTGATCCAAGTCTGTCATGTTTCTTTCGTCTTTTGATTCGTTATTCATTGTGTTGGTTTGGTGAACATTTTTCATGGAATGTGGATGGCCACTTTGTTTTTTTTCGTTAGCAGGAGGGCTATGAATACTGCACGCCTTGAGATTTCCTTTGCTGTCTTTGTAGTGACCTTCAGGTATAGTGAAGACCTTATCTTTCTTATTATCCCTCAGTACTTCGTTTTTTTGTTTTGTTTCTGCAGCTTTAGATCTACCGTCAGCAGACCTTTCTCGTCTCCCTTTATCAGATTTGTGCCTTTTGTCTTCGTTCCTGTTTCTAGCATCCTCATGTTTCCGTCTTCCCTCAGATCCAGTTCTATGTTTTCCCTCGGATGGTTTGGATTTCCCGTGCCTCTCTTCGCCAGATCTGTGCTTGCCATCTGCTAGTTTTATTGGTTCGAGCTTTCCATCTACTGGGCTTGACATATCATCGACTTTGATGTCTATGTATCTTGCTCTACTTTCTTCAGACCTGTGTTTTCCTTCGGCGTTCTTGACTTTAACAACTGCCCCATTTTCCATTTCTTTTTTTTCTTTCAGGTGATTTCTAGGTGACGTTGAGATAGTTTTTCCTAATTCTGAAACCGTACAATCACATGCTGCCAAGGCCTGAATCGAGGATGATTTGCGATCACTATTTTTCACACCTCTCTCTTTTTTCGCCTGATCTTTAGACGTGTGTTTTTCTTTTCGTAGAACGTACTCCTGTTCGCTGAAAAGTCCCTGGATGTGCCCTACCGCTCGGACACAAGTGTGAGTCTTGTCTACTCTTTTAGAGGGCGACACGCTTTGAGATCGAAGGATCTGTTTGCTAGTTTCTAAGGAACTCACGGTATCCATGAGTCTGTTGTACGTTCTATGCACCCCTTCTTCGTCGGTCGATGTATCCAGGTTCAAACGAGGCTTGGTGGCCTCCATTACGAAAGACAGTGCCCGCGCCACCTTAGCTGCCGCTGAGACAGACTCTTCGGCTACTTTAAGAGCTACCTTTAAGGACTCTTTAATGGACTGTTCATTTTCCTTCCTCATGTGTCGTATATCCTCCCACTTCTCACTTAGTTGCCTCTCTTTGTTCTCCTGGGTTAACCATCGCAGTTTACTATCGATGGATTCAGTTCTTTCCCTTCTCTTCTTACTACTGTTCCATTCGTTTCGTCCTGTCGGCGGTGGTGACCCAACAATGACACCTGGCAAGCGATCAAGCGTTGGGCTAGCGCTTGAAATTCGACGACTTTCTTTATTTAGCCCCACAGAGCTTGGGCACTTGTGCGCAGATTTCTGATCAGGAACGTTCTCAGTACATTCAGCTGACGCTTGACGCAGAGTCTCAGTTTTCTTCCCATGGGTGTAGTGTTTGATTTTTTTCGAGGAAGATTTCTCTTTGTTTTTATCTTCGTTGCTTTTGTCATTGCATTTGTCCTCCTCGTGGGTCACATGACTGGCTCTAGACCTTCTGACTTTTTGCATACTAGGGTCATTCAATACATATTCCTGTTTGTCCTTAGGTCTGGATACAGTCTCATTGACATAGGTGCTTTGAATACCCAATGGAAGCTGCCCCTCAATAGATTGACACTTTCTCTTGCCCTCGTGGAAGTCCACGCCGTTAAAACTGCTTAGTTTTGGCGGTCTGTCTTCAACAACAAAATCCTGTTTGGTTCTCTCATAACTTTCGGAGACGCACGTGTCCCGGTGAACATCATTTGACATTGTCGTCTTAGGAGGCGTCACGTGATCCTGCAAATCAGTGAAATGGGATTCTTCTGGTTTGTCTCTGGGCTGATTCAAATTTGGAATTTCATTTTCAATATTCTTAGAGCTAGCAGTTTTTACGTTTTCAGCGTTCTCTTTTCCAGGGAGACATTTGTCTTCCAAACAAATCTGCGTTGAAGAACTTAGAAGATGCTCAGAATTTTTTCGACTTCTCTGTGGGGTTTCCATCAAAGACGACTGCATACTTTCACTTTTTGATGCCCGGTCGAGTTTAGTGAGGGAGCTCTCAATCACCAGCTGTTTGAACTGGTTTAGCAACTCTTTGGTTTTTTCCTTGTCCCCTTTAAACTCTTCTAGCTTTGATAGCAGAGCCAGGGATTCGTGGACATCTAGGTCAGAATCAGAGCGGGACACGTCTTTGGACATTGGTGATCCTTCTAGGGTGTGAGAGTCTCCTGGGGCATCTTGTGGTCCATTCATTGTACCCACTTCCAAAGACTCGTCGGGCTTTGGGCCTATCATTGCGCCTTCATGTGAAGGAATGCTATCATTAGCACCAACGGTATTTATTTTGCTTGCAGTGTTAAGGTCATCATTTCTTTCAATTAAAACTTCAAAGGAATCATCTTTTTTTGCCTTTATCGGAAACATTTCTGGGCCAATTTCAAAACCTTGTTCATATAGCGGGGGTTCGAACTCTCTTCCCTGTTGATTGGGAACTTCCAACGACTTTTGGATGTCCGAGAGAGGATCAACAATTTTCTGTTGTGCGTTACCTTCATCGACGAGGTCCATTCCTTTATTTGATGTGAGCATCGTACTTAGAATAGAATCACCTCGCCCTGACGTGTCATCGTGGCAATACATTACTGTATGAAATATTTCCACATCTGTAGTAATAAACTTATCTACCGGACTGGTAAGGTTCTGAATCTCTTTCTCTATCTCCTCTGACTTTACTGTGATAGTTGGAGGTGCCAGATCTTTAGACTCTGCTATATTGTCTTGCATTACGTTGAGTGACAGACCCCCTCGTATGGCTTCTTTTTTCTGTTCCTCCATCTTTCCACGCGCATTATGTGTATCGACACCACTGGACTCACGATCTCCCTTGTCTATCTGGGACAAGTCAAAGTTCATTTTTTCGTAAGTAACGACTGGGACCAAATCCTGTTTCTCTCCGGCTCCGACCAGCTCTTCACTGGACTGGTCATCTGGACCAAACTCGTGCGACCCAACGTTAATTGACAGCTCACCCTCTACCGCTTCATTGGTGACCTCTGTCTCAGATTGTTCAGTGTGAGTCTTGTTGTACGATCTAATGGGAAACAAAACAACACAATTAGAAAATACTAGTCGACACACGGCGTAGCATACCCCGCTATTTTTCAGGGCTGGCCTTAGGCCACTGCAATCGATGCAACCGCAGTGGGCCCCGCACTTTCATATGACCCGCGCTAATTCTATGTGTATATTATTAAATTAAACCATTTTATAACTTATAACAGATTTCCCGCGGCCTCCTGTCGATGTACCACCGAGCCAGGAGCTCCTGGAAATCTCCTGAAATTATTAAAACCTTTTGAAAAATCATACAAATCTCATGAAATATATAATATATAGACAAAAACTGTCATTTTGGGATGTCATTCAATATGAAAAACGCCAATCCTATGCGCGATAAAAAAAAAAAACCCGGCAATATACAATACCCGTAATTGTGGAAATGGTGAAAGCAGCTTATCGCGCCTCCAACTAATGAAGAAATACTTGAGGTCAACAGTTCTCTTAGATAGATTGAAACATTTGGTAATTCCTGCTATTGAGCGTGATCTATGTAGGTGTTATGAACATTAAGATAAGAGAGTCAAAAACCATGTCTGTATAGTATGGCTTTAATACACTGAATGACTACACAAAACACATTCCGTGAACACATTCTCACGGACGAGTTACAAGCACATGTAAACACAAGAACGATAACCGATACAGAATACAATTTTCATAACATTCACCCCCGGTTCAAATTATGCTAACTAGTATTATAAACAATAAAAGAATTAAGTAAGTGTAGAATAATAATAGAGATTTAAGTAAACAAACAATGTAGAATAACATGAAATTATGTAACATGTTGATATAACATGGTAAATCCACTAGCTTATTAAAATATATCATGATAGATCAAATATCACATTAAAGTCAACAAAGCCGAATTATGATATACTGTATGACTTCGCTACACGCAAGGCTCGTAAAGTAGTACTGTACGTAGTAAAGCATGAAAAGCAAAGACGAATTTATTTTCTAATACAAACTCTTAATTTTCACTTATTATCCGTATCTCTACCCAAACTTGGCCCCAAGAAATTCGTTTAGGGCGCCACAACGGTTGAGTCCGACCCTGCTATTTAGTGACGGGTGAATGTAGAGTAGATTACTTGTTCTTCCCCACATCCTCTTTTTTTTGCCGCTAAAGTTACGTGGGGTAACTCTAATCCGACTTGCAGAAATAAAAGAGTTATCTTTCCATGACTTCTTGGTCACAATGGTCAAGTCCGGCCCTGCTTTTTAGTGATGGGTGAATACTACTTGTTCTCCCCCCTCCCTCTTTTTTTTTATCTTTCCATTACGTGGTGTCCAAACTGTTGAGCCATGAAGAGAATTATATATATAGATATAGATATTCTTTGTATTTTGTCACCAGATTTATGTGCGTATTTAAAGAAAAGTTTCCACCTAAGACCAAAGATACATGTGTGCTCTAGGCCTGGGGGGGGGGGGGGGGGGGGGGGAAAGCACAATAAATCTCTCTTTAACAAGTCCTCTTTACAACTTGCTAATTCTTTTCTGGACAAGGTCGGAAACTGGAAAAACATAATAGAAATTTGACAGATGGTGTATATCTTTGAAAAAAAAAAGGTAGTAGCTAATCGACCAGATTTGGAAGCTCTCTTTTGACTGTTATAATTTGTCAAAATATTATCCTCTAAAATTAAATTTGGTCTAGACAATCTTTATCTTGAACAGACATTGCGTGCATTCCATCGATTTTCATTTTAAAAGAAACAAAGAAAGAAGAAAGATATATAAAGACTTTTTTAAAAAGATACTACGTCCTTTATACAGCTTATAGAGTGTATGTTTTTCTCAATGGTACATTTTATTTATATCATTTATTTATTTATTTTTTATTTGAAAAATTGCAACTGTCAGAATAGATATTTCTCCGAGTGGCCAATGAGCTAGTTTGTTTTTCCTCAAAGATATAGATCACCGTCTCTTGTAAGTCAAGTTGTTTAGGCCTATCAATTGAATTTTATAAACTTTGAGTAGATTTAGAAATTCGCTTAACCTGGATTTATGCGGGGGAGGGGGACTAGAAAGGGAAGGTTTTGACACAAAGACAATGACGCGACTAGTAAAATCAAGAAGAGAAGTTTAGGAAGAAGAGAGAAATGTTAACAGAATACTTCTGAAGGCTGTAGAGAGAGACAGTTGTTATGGACGCAGAAATTTAGCTTGACGACTCTGGACGGTTTATTTCGTTATTATTAAACTCCATATTCGCTATTTGCTATCAGCGTTGACTAAATTACATTGTAAGCCTTTCGCCTGTGTTAATTGATTTCGTTATTAGAGAGTTACCTCCGTTTGACTTATCTGCATAAGACACAGTGTGGTTGTTATTTTTTTTTTATATATCTTATATTAGTTATTAAGGACAAAATAATCGCTCTTAAAAAGGTTGGTTAGCTGTATAAAAGAAGAATCTTTTTAAAAAAATTTACTTGTTTGAAATCTATCAACAAGTTTTAATCACAAAGATTTCGACTAAATACGCATTGCTGTTCCTTTAGTTGATTTTTCTGGCTTTATCATTATTATGTAATTGTATTTTGGACTTTTGGCACATCGGCACAATTAAGGCCATGTCGTGTCCGTAATACCTCTGGGTTATTCTCCCTTCGTATCACAAGAGCTAAATTTATAAAGTTGGGTCATTAAAAACAAGGTCTATTCACAGTTAAGATAGTAAAAAGGTATTAATTTAATAAAAATCTGTTGTAAATATTACATGTTCACAATTTCTTTGCCCTATCATTCACAAATCAAACCTTCGCAGACAACCCCACCTCCCGGACAAAGCCCAGTACCTTCCCAGGGTCGACACTATCCAACAGTGTTTTTAAGTTGTGCGCTCTAAAATATTTTCCCCTAATATCCTGGTATCTAGAGCAATCAATGAGGATATGTTCCACGGTGAGACGAGAGTCACAGTACTCACAAAGTGGGGGCTCCTCTCTCTTCAGCACAAAGGAATGCGTGACGTAGGTGTGGCCGATCCTAAGTCTAGACATGGTCGTACTTCCTCGCCTTGTCAGACCTTTACCTACCCCTTAGTCTGTTGGACCGTGTTGGGCACCATGCAGGATTTGTCGCCCATCTTTCTACATTCCTATAAGTCTTTTGCCTTAGTTAAAACCTCTCTCAATGGCAGGGCCGTCCAGTCTTTATCATTATTACTAGTCAATTATTTGCGGTTTAACCAACAGGACAAAACGTTCCTACCATTATGACTACAGTAAATTTATTGTGGTCTTATCCATCAAAAGGCCTACACTGTTTGTGTTTGTGTGTCTGTGTGTGTCTGTGTGATTAAATTAATAGGACTAAAGTTTATTTTTTTCCCGCTTGAACCAATAGACCTACATTAGCGTTGTTCTGTTCTTACCACTAGAACTTATTTCATAAATTAAAGTTCCACTTTCAGACCTTGCGATCTATGGGGCAGATGATGAAAAGTTCTTCTGTTTCTGTTAACGAGTTATATGGGCAGCACAACAACCAACCACCTTTATTTTTCCCCAAATAATGTCAGATACCCATTAGAGCTGGGTGGACTCATAGGCGCTGAAATATCCCGAAATTAAAAATCCCAGTCTTCACCAGGATTTGAGCCTGGGACCCCAGTTCAGAAGCCAAGCGCTTTACCACTCAGCCACCGCACCTCATCTAGCCATTTCATAGGAACATTAAAAGGAGTCAATACATCATTTCGATTTAGAAATGTTTTTGTTTTTAACTTGTTCACCTGTTAGTCAAAGGAGCATCATTAGGAGAGCGTTGACTAAGATCCAAGTTTTTATGTGCCGCATCCTTGGAGGCCACGTCCTTCAGCTCGGATGGGTTGAAATTCTTTGGGGCGTCTACTAGAGTGTGTTCGATGGTACCATCGTCATTTAGATAGTTGTCAATGTCGTCATCCAGGGAGCCGTCCACCACGCTGAAGATATGAGGCTTGGGAAACCTACTTGGGATATCTACCACAGGTCCTGTGTAATCTGAAACACAGTCATACACATGATACTGTCAAACACACGCATAAAGTCCTGTTTATATTCTAAAAAAATACATCCATACACGATACACCTGGATATAGGATCTGAGGAGAACAAAGGACATTGTGCATTGAATGCGTTAGTACAGTGATGCTCAAAATATGGCCCGCGGGCCAGAACCGGCCCGTGACGAGGTTCCATCCGGCCCGCCGAAACGTCGGTATAAAGTTTAAAAAATCTCCCCACCCCTTTAAAAATTTGAAGGTTGAAAAATGTATCTTTACCTACGTTAGGGCCCTCACTATTCCTCTAATAAATTGATACCACGAGTTTTAACATTTGTGCCTTTATGAAAAGAAAATTAAGAATCTACCAGAACCATTGAACGAATTTTTTTTGTGGAACATGGAAATAAGCCAACAAACTTTTTTTTATAAAGAAAGTCAAGCTGTTTCAATACACAACATATAGTAACAGCATCAAAAAACAATTATGACGTCGAGGATCCATGGGAATAAAAAGAGACAAGAACATGAATTAATGGCGAGGATAACTACTAAGTGGCTCACAATTGAAGTAGAGAACTAAGCCATTTCCAGACACGTAGAAAACAATAGATTAAGGTTAAACTTCAACATTACCAAATTATTAATGTAATTACTAGATCCAAGAGTTTTTAATGAAATAGTTTCAGGTCAATTTCGAGTTGTTGTTTGTTTGTTTTTTTAACATTTTTTGGTCATGGGGCCCGCGACACCAGTGTCGGAAATTAAAATGGCCCGCAGTTTGAATTAGGTTGGGCATCACTGCCTTAGTATGTCCAAATTGTTGGGGGTGGGATAGGGAAGTCTTCAATTGGGAACAGAAGACCATAACATTCTTCCGTTTCTATGGGAAGGGAGGGGGCACTGGTGTAAGTTAACGCTAAAGTTGGCATTGGACGCCACTGCTTATTTGAAAAAGCAGGGATTAGAATTTGTATAGAGATATGAAAATAGGCTGAACACAAACTCTGATTCTATGTATATATCAAACCATAAAGAGACAAAGAGGTATTTCTCGTTAGGACATTCAGAGAAAATAGCACAAGATCTATTGAGTTTCTTATTATTAGTATTCGTTCTCTTTAATCTATTGATTGATTTCTTGCAGCCTCTATATAAGAAGTAGAATGTTAGTGCATAGCTTTCATTTGCATCAGTATTTAATGTGTTGTATCCATACGTGTCAATGAGAAACTGTAGCAAAGAACAAAGCAAAGAACAATCCTTTAGAGATGCTGGCATCTCACCTGGAACCCCCAAGGCAATGGTAATAGAGGACGGTGGTTGCTTGTGCTGTGCCCCAGACTTGATCAAAATTGGATTCATTTTTAGTTGAAAATAACATTTAAAAATTATGTATATCAGAATAGTGGCAATTATAATTATGAGTTCGCAAAAAAAGAACGGCCAATAAAGAATATTTTTACATATTTAAACAAATTAAATGCGAACTGCTGGCCATGTCGATGAAGTTGCAGCTTCATACACATACAATAAAAGTTTATCTTCAGGTCCAAAGATCAAGGAAGAGTGTAATATTTCATGTGGTTTGACAAGACCAAGCTATGACCTACTTATATTGCCACACCTTACGCAAACATTTTCTGCGTGGAGTTCGATATTAGTTCTCTTCTCGCGAGGGCAGAACATTTCCTACAAGTCTTAAATATCTGTCTACTGACCTTAGTGCGAGTTCTCTCAACAAAAAATTGGCACCATGTTACAGCTAGTCTAAATTATTTTCAATGACAGAATAAGCACGTGACAATTAGCGTTATAAATTGAAGCGTTTTTTTTTTTTATTAATGTTAATTTATTTTAGCAAAGAGCTTTTACATTTTTATTAAATTGGTTTCTTCACAGAGGCTCAAATATTGTTTTCTATAGAAGGGAGATAATAACAGCTTAAATCTAGTTTCAAAAGAATTTGTTGGTTGTCTTTCTTGACATAACGTTTAAAACAGTGATTCCCAAAGTGGTCTTTATAGACCCCCAGGGGTCTACGAAGACCTCCAGGGGGTCTACGAAAGTGAAAAATAAATTGGGGGTCTATGAGATGTCCAAGGGGGTCTACGGTAATAGATTTCATTTAAGAAGGTTGTTACGGTCGTAGCTCAGCATGGTGTGCATGAATAAAGTTGCAAATGTGTGTAATGAATGGAAGGGATGTTAAAAAGAGTACGCCGGGAGAAATGGACAGGAAGAGAGATGAAATGTTCATGTTTACATAACTTGTAATATTAAAGTATTTATAGAGTAATAACCCTAAGAGTGTCTTCTTATTTTGAAGAGTCTTGTGTCGTAACAAGTGGCGCCCAATGTGGGGCAAGACCTGCGTTATATCGGTATCTAATTCCTGTCTACTATTACTACAAAGTGTAACAAAATCTCTAGATCTCTAGATCTAGATCTATTAAGATTGA
>JAZGLO010006706.1:0-25000 GCA_036873155.1 Biomphalaria sudanica | reverse complement strand
TAGTAGACCTACACGTAGTTATTCTAGAGTGTTCTTCTAGGCAACTTGAAAACAAAAAGTGTTTATCAACATCAGGGCATGAACTTTGAACTGACCCTGCGTCTAAATGGAAACAAAGGATGAACGAATAAACGATTTCTTGTCGTTATTTTGCTTCAGTATTCTCAAGCATATTTAAATGAAGCAGTAGGCCAACACTATTTATTATTTATATTTTGCAACAAAGTCAAAATAAAGAAAAAGGTTTGACGCCACACAAGACATTGGAATTACACTTACTAACATTGTGCCTGATATCAATAAGCTATGTTTTTCAATGAGGCCTACCATCAATAATTAAACTTTTTAAAATATGTCTGTCAGTATTTGATCATATTGTTGTTGTTTTTCTTTTTACATGGAAATAGATAATAGTGCTAAATTTGGAACATGGTTGACTAATAATTAGGGCCTATTGATATTATTTAAACAAATTTAATTTAATTCAACCTAAAAAAAAAAAAAAAAAAAGGTCAAGTGGTCCGCTAAATTCTCCGAATGGGCGAAGTGTTAAAGAAAACTGTGTACTGTAAAACTGATTTAAGACATTATTTAATATACATCAATTAGATGTAGATCTAGAGTGAAACTAAAACTGATGTAGGCCTATAGGTTCATTGTGTTCCAGACCCAAAAATCTAACCCTGAGTCTAGATTTGTGTCAATTATTTAAAAACAAAACATATCTATGTCTAAAATCTAGATGTGCAATGACTCGAGTCCTAGAGTCTAGTCTAGTCGAAGTCTGTTAAAACAGTTGCATAAGCCAGACCATGTTTAAGTTAGACCTAGGACATAGATCTAGTTATCTGTTCGCGCTAGATGTTTGCGTCTAGATGTTTGTCACCATAGAAAATATAGCCTAGAACTGTTACTAAGAGCAAACAAACAAATGACAATGTTGTCTTAAGAAACGTGACAACGAAACAAATCTAGATCTATAAATATAATAACTAATCATTACTTGTTTTAATTTCGCCGTATTGTTTTGTGCTTGGAGGTCAGGCCGTTCGTTTAAAGTGTATAGCAAGCTGTTGACAATTTCACTGAAAAGATGTTAATTAGGTCTATGCAGATCTGGAACTGCATCCACCATGTTTGGAGCAAACCGATAGGATGTTTTTAAAAGGGCTCATAATCATATGAACGCCTGACCGCCATGTCTGGTTCACCGATGATGTCATTATGGAGACAACCCGTTCAGTAAGAATTCATTATGGTGCGTAAATAGACGCTATAATTAATATACCTTTTACATTGGTACATTTGAGCTCAAAATCGAAGAAATCATAAATGGATTGCCAACTTTGCGCACTAAGCCTATATTTTTCATTTAAATAAACCCCCGTTCAGCATGGATGTCGTAGAAATTAAAGTTTATACCGGAAGTACTTCGCCCTTACGTTTTTGATGAACGAAACGTATACTTAGTACCTTACTATTGGCAATCCATTTATATATAGTCTATGGACGAAACGAAGACAAGAGGCGTGTATAAGTATTTAGCATGGCAATGAACAAACAAATAATGTCAATACAAGTTTGCCGCTACTAATTATGGTGCGCATATAGATTCTAGATCAGCGTTTCTAAACTGTGGAGCGCGACCACTAAGAATCGTTTACATAGGCATAATGTTGTATTAATAATGTTTATAAATTTAATTATTAAATTGAGTCCGTATTATTCGTTTTCCAGGGGAATAAATTATGAAGCTCAAAACGCAAAGAAAACTCAAGGCGCCGGAGGGTGGTTAAAGAGGGCGAAATAGGGGCGCGAAAGTTTTTTATTTGTTTGTTTTGTTTTTGTTTTAAGTTTGAATCACTAGCGCAAAAGTTAGAGAAATCCAAAGATTAGAAAATCCCTCTTCTAGAAGAAACCTCATTGATTGTATGAAATTAAAATGGCAGAACTCTTTATTTGATGTCTACACAAATTGTGCAAGCCAGAGGTATGCCGTATGTGTGGGACACATGGAGTAAATCTAGACAGAAGATATCATGTTAGATTTAAGTTAAAAGTCGTTTAGAACATATTGCCTTCATCAGATGTAAGAAATACAGAGGAGAGAAAAGAACACAAATTGAGTTTACATAATACAAAGTGTTTTTAAAGACATAAAGAAGCCGTAAGAACTTTTTTTTATATGCTTGCGAGTCTTGGGCGCTGACTGCAGAGCTAGAGAGGAGGATCCTAGCAATGGAATTGAGATTCTACAGAAGGATCCTAGGTATCGCATTCAAAGACCGCATCACAAACCAAGAGATTAGAGAGACAGGGTTACTGCAGCGATTGGACCCCATGATGAACTGCTAACTATTGTAAAGAAACGCAAGCTTAAAATATATGGCCATATTACAAGATCCACGGGGCTCGCAAAGACCTTCCTTCGGGGAACAGTACCAGGAAAAAGAAGAAGAGGCAGACAGAGAAAGCGATAGGAGGACAACATAAAAGAATGGACGGGCCTTAGCACTGAAAGAGGTTCTAAACAAGGCTAAAGACAGGGAGGAATGGAGAAAGACGGTCAACGAGTCTTGCTTGGTGCCCCAACGTTCCAACAGATTAAGGGATAGGTCAAGGTAAAGAACTTGAACATTGCAAAGATGAATAACAAAATAACAATAGAAAGCCTTCAGGATAGAAAACTCAGTATGTAGTAAAGTAGCAATTATACATAAAACACTGAACCATAATCTTCAAGTACAAAAACAAAATACTCAGAAAGACACAAAGATAAAGGCGCATTCCTCGTCCCATATGCTGGGACAAATTTTGAACAAGTGCTCACTCTTCCCTAGTGCTATTAGAGCCTGGTATGGGTTGCCTGAGCCAGCAAGGAAGCCAGTGACTTGGCAGAATTTAAGTAATTGGTTAACATGCATGACTAAATGCATGACGCGAAGGACGTAATCATCTTCTTTTTTAAAGTAACGTCTGTATGATATAAGATAAGAAGATAAAACAGTATTACGATAGCTAACGAAGTCTACGTTCGTATCACAGTTTCACTCAAACATTACATTCGAAGTTTACATCAGAAAGTTGGATTGGATTGAATGGTTTAATTGCTGGTTTTATTTCGGCATAATAATTTTACCCCTACAACAGGTAAATAATGTTTCAGCTTTTGTTGTTGTTTGTTTGTTTGTTTCTGAGAGAAAACAAAGCGAGAAAGTTCACTTCCCTTCACAAAGAGATTCTCCACCAAATAAACTTGCCCCCCCCCCAGATCACGTGCACGCAGACGTATTAGTGTCATCAATTAAGTTGTGTCCTCTGCCCGTACACATGAAGCGCAATTAAGTTATGGAAACCCCCGGTATAAAAGCCGTGTCACGCTACCTGAGCGTCTGGCCGATGCCAGGATCAGTAGCGTTATGCTATGTGTCAACCCTCGGTGACGTCGCGTCCGCAGTGGTACGACCGCGTAATGCCGGACTCGGGTCTGACACTATAGAATGACACCTCGGTGGTTATTGGTCACTGCTTGCTTTCTTTTGTGCAAGCAGGTGGCCTGACCGGTCAGTGAGCAATGTTGACCTCATTTTAACTTTTCTTTTCCTGAATGTTGCTGGAAAATAACAAATAAAAATGTCCAAAACTTGATTCCACACAAAGTCTGGTAGGTGAAGGCCGTGCTTGAGAATAGAAGCACTGTAAGAGAGCATATCTATGGGGTCAATGATGAAGTTATTTTATTACAAATTTTATATTAACTCACTCTGTCTGTCAGGTACAATATTTGAACATGTTATTTCTCCCACACCCATTCTCGGATCATGCTGAATCTTTGCACAATTTGTTAATTAATTTTGGCAATTAATTATTTTGTTTGCTATCGAATTAGTGAAATAAATACTATTTATTGGGGCACATTCTCGGATCAAATTTAAATTTTGCCCAATTATTCAATAGTCCATGACAGTACATAAACCAATAAACAACAAATTAACTAAGTAGTGGTAATCAATTACTTTTGTTTTATATAAAAGAAGGGAACTTAGTCCTGCAGTATTGAGATATATGGCGATGTTTTGTGGTTATTCACCTTAGATAAGCTTTGTTTTTTGTTGTTTTTTAATACTTTTTTTTGTGCTTGTTTACAACTTGAATAGATGTTCAATTATTTATACATAGCTAATTTAGTTGATTAATTTAAAAAAAATCACGTTTCTGATTATTTCTGTTGAAATAAACTATCTGATCATTTGTTGGTTTTTCAAATACAATATCTCTTCTCAGTCAATGGATCTCTATAGAAATCTAGATCTATATTGTCTTAATGTAACTAAATTACAACAGAAGCGTTTCTTAAACTAAGGGGCGCGCCTTCCTGCAGAAAGCGAGCCTTGCAACTTTCTGGCACGGGGGCGCAAAGGCAGTTTTTGCAAAAATTCTTATATCTGTTCTCTCTGTCTGTCTGGTAAAAAGTTTGCACGTCATTTCTCCTACACCCATTCTCGGATCAAGTTGAAACTTTGTACAATTATTCATTGGTATAGAAAAGACATGAATCAATAAAATAAACTAAACAATTAGTCAATTAATGGTATGTAATTAATCATTTTTTGTTAGATATCAACAAGGAAAAATAATCTTTCTGTGTCCACTGATACGGCTAAATATGTAGCGTTTCGTCCACTTTGATGATTGAACACATTATTTCTCCCATACCCATTATTGGATCAAGCTGAAATTTTAAACAATTATTTATTATACCTAATAAAACATAGGTCAATTTTAAAATTTACCAAGTATTCAATTGATTAATAGTAATCAATTATGTTGTTTGACGTTGAATAAGGGAAATAACTTCTACGTGATTGAGACACAGTTGTAAATGCGGAGCTCTTTCTCTAAGATACGCTTTGTTTTTTATTTTTAAAGGATTTTTATCTTTTGCTTTTTTTTTTTTTACGTAGAAAAATGCTTTATTTGCATTCTTATCTTATAAATTACTGATGTTATTTCTTAACCGAAGATAATTACGTCCTACGCGTATCCATGTGTCAACGTGTATGCTAGAGACTTTAGTTTTCCCTGGCTTATTCAGGCAGCTCGTTCCAGCTACAATGGCAATAAGGAAGAAGAAGCACGTATAAGAAAGTATCCTGGTATAGGGAATAATAAATGGGCCTTTATCTGTGTGACTTTCCGAATATTTTATTAGGTTTTGTTTTGGTATTTGTAAATTCTGGTTTAATATTGTTCATGTAAATTCATAATTGAGAATTAAAAGTAAAACGATATTATTACCAGTGTTTTAAAAATGAAATGATTTAATCACGTGACTTCGTTTAATCTTCTAATTAAGAGGACCTTTCCCACTGTTTGAGAGCAATTGAGAGAACCTACACATAACACATAACGCACAACACATAACTCATACTAATCTAGTTAATAATGAGATATTCTCAGAAATCAAGCTTTTTAACACCTCCCCCCGGCCTGCCCGTCATCTTGTACATTGTGTTCACAGGATTTTAATTATAGGTCACTGGTCATAATATCAACAAACACATATACGCACATTGGTCAGCTTGTGACCAATACTGCTACATCTCTCTTCTGGAAAAAAAAACAACTCAAGAATCCATGATGCGAAAGGCAACTCAAACTGACTTATTTAAAGTTGTACAAATAATATACATCCTAAATATCAATAGCAATGGCATTTTCAATGTCATAGATAACACAAAATTACATCTTTAAATACTTAAATTTCATTTCTTCTCGTGTTTCTGGCTGTCACAAAGACTGTATGAGTGAGATCACATTCTCTAACTCTCCACACACTTTTCCATAAAACTCACCACAAGTTTCAAGTATCTTTTTGAATTTCCTTGATTAAAAACGTAATTGTGGCTTATAAAAACATTTTCTCTCGTCTTGATTAAATGATATCGTGGTGCTTATTGTTAGAGACTACCTCTTGTATCATGCACTATTCCATGAGTGTACAAATAATCTTAGGACCAATAATCGAGGCAGTGGCGCAGCGGGGGGTGGGGGGGTTGTAATATCATTTCAAAATGATGAATTTTTTGAAAAAAAAAAGGTGGGGGGTACTAGGGGGAGAAAAGAGCTTTGATCCCCTTCCACATGTATGTAAATTATTTATAAAATTGGAAGTTAGGCAACTGAATTCATATTTGCTATCATAGCTATGAAGAACGTTATTTGGTTACATAATATGCTTATCAATCCTACACAATTGATGAATGATAAGCTTATATTTAAAATGAAACTATTGTGAGCAGGTCAGGAGGCGCTGAGTGAGAGATACCTATTATCTGCTGCTCAACATTAAAATTTACCAACAGTAGGCAGATGTTAGCGCTACTGGGTGGGCTCAATCTGTGACACCTCAGTCTACGACCAAGAGGCTAGAGTCGCCTAAGTAACCAGACATACTAACCTAAACTAAATGAAAGCAAGATAACGAAACTTTAGTTTAGGATAAAGAAACAACACGAAACTTTATTAACATACAAAACAATAAATCAATAATAAAATATAATATATACACTAACCACTACAACTAACTAAAACCCTCTAAATCTATGCCACTACAAACACCAACAAACTAACCAAACCAACTATCTAACACAAACTGATCAAAACAACTTTCTAACTTATAAAGAGAACTACAACTACCACACTAGACCTAGATCTACACAAACACACTACAATAAACTTGTCTAGATCTACAAAATTCTACTACTACAACCAACCCATAACTATAACAAAACAAGATCACCTTAGTCTCAGTACCGTACTATTAGCATTCCCTAAGAACAGAAACAGAATATAACTAAGCCACTAAGTGGTCTAAGGCAACACAACATAATTATAATAACACTAGATCTAGATCTACAGCAAGAGGTTACAGCAGAGTAATAGCAGCTAAATCAGCATGTATTTCAGCAGTTACATTCAGCAAGTAAAAGCAGTTTAAATCAGCAGTAACAATAGCCTGCAATACATAAAATCATATATTCTATTAGATCTAAAAATCTCAAAGCAGGACTGATGGTCTCCGCCATCTTTAAATCACATGCTCAAAACATAAACTGCCAACTAGAAAATAAAACTAAATTAAAATATATCTAGCATATTTACACACAGTGTGCCATAGATCTAGTAAAAGAAAATATAAAATAGTTACAAACTTACAGGCCGTCCCAGATACAGAATAATAAAATAATTAGACGACAGACCACAAAGATCTTCAGCTGTCACACAGACAGATATGGTACTGACCACTTGTCAAATGTACATTCAACTGTTTTAAGACAGCATGTAGTACATCACTTTTATACTATCCCGCACTAACCTATATAAATATGCGGAAGTACAATTATAAAATCTGACACTAACCTATAAAAATAAAATATATAAAAATAGATCTAACCTATACAACAAAAATACATATACTATGTATCTCATTAGAATTTCTCAATTATGTCTCTATTGCCCTATCAGGAATGGAAAACTTTTGCCAACAATGTATCGCCAGCCTTCTCTTAAGTTCAGAGATTGACACTCAGGTCTATTTCAACTCATCAACTTCTATCCGAGTCACGAGGGGGGGGGGGTGAAAACACGCGCACCATTCAGAACAACCTTTTATGCTTAACCCCAAAATATCTCCACCTTGCAGCTCCCACTCCTCTGCCTCGCAAAGAAACTCACCTTCGGTTTCTAACTACCTCAAATTCTTGCCAAAGTTTCCCACGCTTCGCACTACTCACTCTGACAATAGCCCCCAATGTTGTGTCTGACATTGTATGAGGACAATCTGCCAGGGAGTTGTCCTGGTTTAGAAGCGACTATAATTCCAAAAAAAAAAAAAAAGGAGACAGGAATGTGGGAAGATGTTTTCCCACGGTCCTCCCTAGCAGAACGTGCGCAGGCTTTTCATTGGACGGGTCCAGAGACACCTGCAGCTGGCCAGCCAGAAGATCCAACAGGTTGGACGGTGGGTCATTTGCGGACAGGCTTGACCCATTGTCACTGCGCTTAAGAAAGAGACGAAACCCTAAAGTTGAGGAGGGAATGGACTGGGTTTCATCAAGTGTGGCGGGGAGGGACGGGGGACTGCACAAGATGGGATATCAAGAATGATGTTTATAGTCTTAAACAACAAGTGATTAATATTAGATACAGGTAGAGAACGTGGCTGCGGCCTGGAGTTGTTGATGTATACATTTACAGACTACAGTTGAAGAGAAGAAATCAAACACTGTGTTTGCTTTTATGAGGGAGAGAGAGTGTGTGTATATAATATCTTACAACGAGGGACATATCAGGTCAAATAGTGAGTTGTCAAATTGCCAGAGCTAGGGTAGAAAACTAAACCGTTATAGGCGTAATAGATATTAACTAACATCACTTCAAGTAACTGTTTGCAAGCAAAACTAAATAACATTATTTATAATATAAACAAAATAAAGCTGAAATGAGATAAAATAACTATAGTAAACTTTAGAAATAATATTCTTTAACAAAATCTAACTCACTGCAATAATACACTCACATCCCATAACATTAATGCTCATGACTTGATCTCACAAGATGACTGCAGTGGCGTAGTTAAGAATTTGTCATCATTTGTGGGCCCGGGGAGCTTGACCTCTTTGGGGACCCCTGCATTTTGCGTAATATTTAATGTAAAAAAACATTCATTTGGGGGCCCCTTCAAGTGGTGGTCCTGAGGATTTTCAAATTCTCCCCCTCCCTCACCCACCCTAGCTACTTTCTGGATGGCTGATTTCAAGGACTTCATAAGTATTACTTAATACTAACTACGAGTTAGACACATTCAAAGGACAAACTAATAAGGTAACAACGCTGTACTTGATAAGACATGTGAAGACTTCAACTATGTTATTTACATAATGAGATGTTCGTCCTATGTCAGTACATCCGTCGATATTTCCCAGCGGTCCATTTACCATGCTTCTTGTTCCAAGTCCAAACCATGTTCTCCTTTTGTGTACTCATTGTCTGCAACGTCATTCGTCTTTCCGGTTACGTCACTACTTTTTACTGTCACTAAACACAATGCTCAATATGTACAAACTAATATACTCTCTAAGCTAAACTAAACCACTACACTATGCAAACAAAAAGTAAGACTAGAATATTCTTGGCTGTTTTATTTTTTTTTACTTTTTATACTAGCAGTGTAAACTGAGTGACGTAACAGCGAATATAATATAGAAAATGGTTGACATAAGAAAGCAGCATTCCTTGGGATAAATACAAACATAGCAAAATATCTAGCTTCGAACCTAGACAGAACTATTTAAATTTTGGCAAGATCATTGAATTAAATTTGGCGGCAGATGGAGAGTTTCATACATGAGGAAAAACTATAAATAGCTGGCACTTTGGTTTATCCTGTGTGCAATCTAAAGGAAGGGTTGATAAAGTTAGGTCATATGTAGATATACTTGTCGGATATTACCCGCGGCCTGCGGGCCTTAGTTTGGGTATTACTGATCTAATGGATTGGATAATTGGATGTAGATCTAAGTCAAACATGGCGAATGAATATACTTTTGACTTAATTAATGGGGCGGGAAGGTCCATGTCCGCACAAAGTAAATGAATGGTTTTAGCAGGACGAAGAGTAACACAAAATTAGTATATGTCTTGACGTCTTCAATGGATGAGGACATACTTTTCATGCTCTTGTCTTTATCAAATACTTTTCATGCTCTTGTCTTTATGAAATGTCTTTATAAATGTCAAAGAAGAGAAAGTATTTTGAGTCTTAAAGTCGATGGGCAGCTGGGTGTTCCCTGCTTCACAACTTTGAAAACTTAAATGCGTTATGCCACGTCGGTGTCAACTACGGTAAAGCAAACACACGTTGATAACATTGATAACACATACCATTCGTTAATTACAGCTTATCTCCGCCATCCATAAAATTTCTTTTTTGAAGTAACGTTTGTAACGTCTATTATCTTATATTATAAAGTTGAATGTGAGGCGTATGTATGTATGTATGTATGTATGTTACTTATAGACATCAAAACCGCTTCACCAATCTTGATAAAACTAGGCAGGAATGTTCCTTGGGTACCAACTTAGACCGTAGTGTATGTATTGTAGCCCTAAAACAAACTTAAGACCCTCAAAAAAAAAAAAGTTGTAGCTATAGTATTTATGGATCTAGGCCATGGTTAACAATGTTGACATGAGAAAAGATCGAAAGGATTTAGACCTAGATCTAATTTTAAGAAATACACTTTGCGCAGATAGTTTTTTACTTTGACACATGAAAATACAAAAGAAGATCCATTGATTTCATTATATATTAAAATTAACCTTCAATTTTGTGTTTCAAAAGCATTTTTTACATAAATTAGTTCCTGATATCTGTGACTACAGATTTCCTGGCGAACATCCTTTCATTAGACATTACCAAATGGTTACACATTAACAGTGATTAACACATCTCTCTACTTAGTCTATTCCTAGGCCTAGATCTAAAACTCTTATTGAACTCTAAGATGATAAAACTTCTTTTCGCAAAGATAGTTTTATGCTTTAGAAAATAAACATACTAATTATTGTCTATTCATTTCATATTTTAATCAAATTAACATTCAAATTTGTTTTTCTAAAGCATTTTTAATACATTCGTTCGCTGTTCGATAAATAAAGCTCAAGCTGCGTAGCCGTGTTGAGATAGGCCTATATTCATTAATGAAAAAAGGTCACGCATGCGCAACACAGAATGAACTCTAGAAAAGCCAATTTTTAACTAGATTAGTGTAGATTTAGATCTATGTCTACCTCAAGATATACTTTATACTGTAACACACGAACATACAAAATTAAGTCTATTCATCTCAAATTTTAATCAAATATATGTAGGCCTACAAGCAAATGTTTTAATTTGAACAAATGGATTTAAGCCTATTAGCTATTCTGATTTGATAGCTTCATTCACACTATTTTTACATTGACACATTCGCTTTACTTATTACATTATTATTTCGTTTAATTGTTTACAAAACACTCTCAGTGACTATATCGACAGTAATGCGCAAATAAAGACCCGCGGGTCGCGGGTAACATTTGTCTAGTACAACATAAGACAATGTTTGTAAATGTTTGATATGTTTCGAATGTTCCTTCAGAGTTGAAGATAATGTACTTCCTAGTCCAAGTCTCCCGCAGGACGAAGTTTGATGGCAGCTGGCAGGGTATGAACCAAGGACCATCGAGAAGTCCAGCGCGCATACCGCAAGACAGAGCAGACATCCATTTATATGCAATATTCTATTACTTGCAATTTAGTGACTTTGAATTAAATATAAGAGCTCAATCATGGGCGTAGCCAGGGGGGGGTTTGGGGTTCAAACCCCACCCCGAAATGAAATCCCCCCGCAAGGGGGGGGGTCGGAATTTAGTGACTGATTTTTTGCAATGATTTGTTTATTTTAGGTGAGATTTTAATACTGAACTATCACTTGCCCTAGCACAGCAAAAGAGGTTTTGAGTTTTAAACCCCCTACCAGGGGGATTTTTAGTTTAAAACCCCTACCACTGGGTTTAGAGTTTAAAACCCCCTACCAGGGGGGTTTGAGTTCAAACTTCCCCCTACCAGGGGTTTTTGAGTTTAAAACCCCTACCAGGGGGGTTTTGAGCTTAAAACCCCTACCAGGGGGGTTCGAGTTAAAAACCTCCTACCAGGGTGGCTCGAGTTTAAAACCCCCCTACCAGGGGTTTTCGCAGTTAAATTCCCCTCTTCTATAACACAAAACAAAAAAAATGCTAACGATAATCCCCCAAATTTCACGCGCACTTTTAAGGAAAATTTTGATTTTTAAATCCCCTCCAAAATTTACGATAAACCCCCTCTTCAATATAAAAAAATAAAATTACACACTGAAAATTCTATAGCCAAAGGGGTTTTGAGTTAAGATTTTTGTGGAAACATCTGACGGCAAATGCGCCGAAAGTCGCGGGAGGGTCTAAGTCAGTAACAATAGCACATTAGGTTTTTGAAATAAAACTTTTTAATAGCAGGAAAATGTCAATGTCAGGTATAAAAAAAACACAAATTACGCACTCAAAATTTTATGAGCGTAAAAAAATGGGTTTTGACTCAGTTTTGAATTTAAACCCTCCTTCAGCGGGGTTTGAAGGTAAAAAATACCTCTTTAATATTAAAAACAAAGCAAATTAGAAACTCAACATGTTATGTTTGTATTCAAATGGATTTTGAGTTTGAACTCCACTCCATTGGAGTTTGAAGCTAAAAAATACCTCTTCAATATAAAAAAAAGAAAATTACAAACTCAGAAATCTATGAGCGTAGCCAATGGGGTTTTGAGTTTAAACCCTCCGCAATCTTCAATGTAAGAAAAAAGCAAATTACGCACTCAAAATGCTATGAGCGTTGCCAAAAGGAGTTTTGAGTTTAAAGAGTGTTTGATGCTAAAAAATACCTCTTCAATATAAAAAAAAAAGCAAATTACACACTAAAATTATTTGAGCGTAGCCAAGACAATTGGGGGTTTTGAGTTTATATCCCTCTCCTACAGATGGCTTTTTTTTTTAAGTTTAAAACCCTTCCAGATGGTTTTGAGTTTAAAATCCCCCTACAGAGCGTTTTGAGGTTGGAAACCTCTATCTTCAATTTTATTCTAAAGCAAACTACAGTTACTAAAGTCTATGACCGTAGCTAAAGGGAGTTTTGAATTAAAAACAAAAAAAAACATAACTCCAGAGATTTTTTAGATTAAAACCCCCAACAGATGATTTTGACGATAAAACTTCACTTTTCGAAATAAAATTTAAAAGCGAAACTACATTTACTTAATTCCAAGAGCGTATTCAAGAGAGGTTACACATTTCTACCAGTGGCGGGCTCAATTAATAAAGTGCAGTAAATAAAACACTAAATGTGGCTCAACAAAGATGGCTAAGACAGATTTTAGGAGTCAGTTTTAGAGATCGGGTCTAAATCAAGGAAATCATATGCCGATCTGGGAGTCGACCCCTTAGTAAGATTGTGACAGAGCATCACATGAGGTTTGCGGGACATGTTCTCCGACAAAATGAATTAGGCATAAGAAGAGTTGCGATGACATCCTAGTACAATTTGGCGCCACACATTCATGGAGGTCCTCAGAGCAGGTGGGAAGAGGCCTCAGACAATACCAGTGACAGATTTTTGTGGAAACATCTTGACGGCAAATGCGCCGAAAGGCGCGGGAGGGTCTAAATCAGTAACAATAGCACATTAGGTTTTTGAAAACTTTTTAATAGCAGGAAAATGCACTGTACATACCTCAGAATATGCATTTTGTTGGCTCTCAATATCAGAAATAGTGCTTGGCGGCGGGGCTCCGCCCCTCGTTGTGGGAGCTCCTAGCGCTCCCCCAGACTTTTTTGGTAGCAATGGCGGAGAGTCTACAATTTTCCACTAACTCCAGGAAGAGCCTATTCTAGGGCACAATAAGCGTCTTCCGAAAGAATGAAGGGTCAGAATGTAATAAAGATTATATACATATATTTTTTTCGCGGGGGGGGGGGGGGTGAAGAAAGGGTCCCCACCCCGAAAATAAATCCTGGCTACGCCCATGACCTCAATAAATTTTGATAAACCTAGAAATAATTCACTGTACCCTCGAGATACCTAGAAATAATTCACTGTACCCAGGAATTACTATGGTCGTTATTAATTCTTACAAGTTATTTAAAGATTATTGTATTTAACTATATTTAGGTTTCTATTATTTGCATATTTCATATATTCTGACCTGATCTCAAATGTAATGTGGACTGGAACGCATTGACCATGTGCAAATCTAATAGTATTAAGAGCCACGCTTTTAACATCATTTCATCACTAATTCACTTTTTTTATAAATTAATATGTTAGGAATAAAGGAACATTTATCAGCAATGTTATGGTTTGTTATTGTTGTTGTTTTTTTACCCCCTCCCCCAATAAGGGGGTTGAGTGATACAATGGGGGTAAATGACATCGAGTATCAGTGTGGGGCAGGGAGTGGGCCTTGCTAAGTGTGACAGGGAGGGCGCCCTGCACGCTTTATGTGTTCTAATTTTAAAAAGAAAATAACAACCATCTCATACGAGAGGTATTAAAAGCTAAGGAATGAAAATTGTATCCACACCGTATTCATAAGGGAGGGAAGGGTAGATGGGAATTTTACATTAATTGGAAAGAGAACGAAGGGGTGGGTCAGGTAGAGGCTCATCCCAAGGAGCAACGTTCAGGGGGTTAACCGACCAGTCATCCATTCAACAATGACCAAAAAAAAAAGTACCCTGACAATAGCAAGGGGCGAAAGGTCTGGTCAGGTGCGGAAGTTGGGACTGTGGGAAAGTTTCTCTCTCAAGTCCGGTGACTCGTGGGCTCCACACGTAAGTCGTGAGCCCCCAGCTCGTGACTGGACATGTCCTGAATGGGGGCAGGGGGTAAAATATCTTTCTTTCTTTACATGCCCCATGCTTCAAGATTTTGTCCAAATGTGTGTAGAGTAATATCTAGCCCAGGACACGACCTCTTGGTCACCTCTCCCCCCCCCTCCACCGCCTATTTTTTTTTTTAAAAAGGTATAAAAATAACTGAAATGAATTCTTTGAACACGAAACTTGTCTCGACTTGTCTCCAACTTTACAAGAGGAAATGAAATGGAAAGGAGAAAAAAAAACAACGCCCATCAAGAGAAACATCTTTAAATACAAATATCCACAGAAACATCTTTAAATACAAATATCCACAGAAACATCTTTAAATACAAATATCCACAGAAACATCTTTAAATACAAATATCCACAGAAACATCTTTAAATACAAATATCCACAGAAACATCTTTAAATATAAATATCCACAGAAACATCTTTAAATACAAATATCCACAGAAACATCTTTAAATACAAATATCCACAGAAACATCTTTAAATACAAATATCCACAGAAACATCTTTAAATACAAATATGCACAGAAACATCTTTAAATACAAATATCCACAGAAACATCTTTAAATATAAATATTCACAGAAACATCTTTAAATACAAATATCCACAGAAACATCTTTAAATACAAATATCCACAGAAACATCTTTAAATACAAATATCCACAGAAACATCTTTAAATACAAATATCCACAGAAACATCTTTAAATACAAATATCCACAGAAACATCTTTAAATACAAATATCCACAGAAACATCTTTAAATATTTCTTTCTTGACTGTTCTATCTGTTTGCTCTATTTATGTCTGTGTTTACCACAAGCATGCAAGTCAGCCGTCCTTCTAGAACGTACTAGTACAAGTATAGTGAATTTGCAGATCACATTTGGTACATAATTGTGTCCTAGATTTAAATTTTAAACATAGTAATAAAGGGAGGATAATAAAAAATACTCGTTGATGGCCCCTGCGTTATATTGCAGGCAGACATACAACAAGCATGTAACATAAAAGTTGCTGAAGCATATTTAGAAGCATAATTAGGCTAATATTATATTAAAAGATGCTATATAGATATGCATACAATAATTCAAGTTAGAAAACAAGAATATACTTCATTCATTCATTTGAAAAAATACCAAAATAATATATATGTATGTGTGTTTGAGAGAAAGAAAGGACAAACATAGTGCAATTAAGACAGTTTCACTTTTACAATACGCCATGGAAGAAAAACAAGTAAAGTTTCCCTTTCAGACCTTTCGATCTATAGGGCAGATGATGTTAATGTCATTCGTTTCTAAGGCCAGCGTAAACGAGCAGGGTGTCGTGTGTCCAGCACAATGACCAACCGCCTTTACTTTCCCCAACTAAAGTCAGGTACCCATTAGCGTTGGGTGGACTCAGTGGCGCCCTAAAAATCCCGAAATTCAAAATCCCAGTCTTCACCGAGATTCAAACCCGGGACTCCAGGTTCGGAAGCCAAGCGCTTAACCACTCAACCACCTCGCCCCCATAGGTCACTAACTCTCTAGACATTAGTTAATTTATTGAACATTTATAAATCTTGTTTACAAATTCTGAACGTGTATAAAAAATGTTTATACACTTTTTAAAATAGTATCTTATAAACTCCAGACGTTCCTTCCAAAAAGAAGATAATTACGTCCTACGTTGATTCATGTGTCCATGTAGTCGTGCATGCTATATAGAGACTCAAACTTTGCTAAGTCATTGATTTATTGGCTGGTTCAAGCAACCTGTTTCCTTTCCATGCTTTAAGCACGTTGTGCTGGCCACATGATACCCTACCAAAGAAACAGATGACCTTATCTGCCCTATAGAAAGGGGGAACTCTGCTTTACTTGTATACTTAAGTTTGACGAATCATTTAGCCGTAATGTTAAACAACTTGAAGCTGCTTCTAAGCCAATATTTTCAAATCATTGTTAACCTTTAGTCTTTTTTACCCACCCCCTCCACAAAATAGTAATTCTATTACTCATGGGCGTAGCCAGGATTGTTTTTCGGGGAAAAAAATTATATCTATATCTATATCTATCTATCTATCTATCTATCTATCTATCTATCTATCTATCTATCTCTCTCTCTATATATATATATATAAATATATATATATATATATATTACATTCTGACCCTTCATTCTTTTGGAAGACATTTATGGTGCCCTTAAATATGTTTTTCCTGGAGTTTGTGAAAAATTGTAGACTCCTCGCCCTTGCCAGCAAGGGGTCTGGGGAAGCGCTGAGAGCTTCCCCAGCGCGGGGCTGAGCCCCGCCGCCAAGCACAATTTCTGGTATTGAAAGCCAACTAAATGCATATTCTGAGGTACATACAGTGCATTATTTTGCTATTAAAAAGTTTTATTTCAAAAACCTAATATGCTATCTTACTGACTTAGACCCTCCCGCGCCGTTCGGCGCATTTGCTGGCAAACTTTTTCCACAAAAATCTGTAAATGGCAATGTCTGAAGCCTCTTCCCACCTGCTCTGAGGACCTCCATGAAAGTGTACTAGAATGTCATCGCAATGCGTAATTCTTTTGTCGGAGAACATGTCCCTCAAACCTCATGCGACGCTCTGTCACAGCCTTACTAAGGGGTCGACTCCCACTTCGGCATAGGATTTCCTTTATTTAGACCCGATCTCTATAACTGACTCCTAAAATCCGTCTTAGCCATCTTTGTAGAGCCACATTTTGTGCTTTTCAATATCGGCAGATGACTATTCATTGCACTTTAATAATGGAGCCCAGCCACTGGTAGACATGTGTAGCTTCTCTTGACTACGATCTTGGAATAAGGTGACTATTTTGCTTTAGATGGGAAGCGTGGTCGAGAGGCCAAGTGTGCTTGAACTTGGCTTGGCTTGGCTACCTAGAAGGCTCGAGGTTCGACACCCGACTCGGGCAGAGTTGTGTTTACTGAGCGCCTAAAGGCAGCACAGAAAACCAACTCCTAGATACCCCCTCCTCCTCCCCCCCCCCCACACACACACACTGGTCCGCAAATGAGATTGGACCAAAGCGCTCTGAGCATGCTATAAGTATGAAAGTGGCGCTATATAAAAGCTATAATAATAATAATAATAATAATAGACGTCATATAGAAAAGGGAAGTTTTATTGTCAAAATCATCTGTTGGTGGTTCTAAACTAAAATATATCTGGAGTTTTTTTGTTTTTTTTATTCAAAACCACATTTAGGTACGGTCATAGAATTTGGTGACTGTAGTTTGCTTTAGAAATAATATTGAAAAGAGAGGCTTTTAACGTTAAAGCGCTCTGTAGGGGGATTTTAAACTCAAAACTATCTTGAGGGGTTTAAAACTTTTTAAAAAGCCATCTGGAGGAGAGGGGTTGAAACTCAAAACCCCCCATTGGCTTGGTTAAGCTCAAAAAAGTTTATAGTGTGTAATTTTCTTTTTTTTTTTCATATTGAAGAGTTATTTTTAGCTTCAAACCCAGCTGAAGAGGGGTTTAAACTCAAAACCCTTTTGGCTATGCTCATACGATTTTTAGTGTAATTTTCTTTTTTTATATTGAAGAGGGGTTTATCGTAAATTTTGGAGAGGGGTTTAAAATCAGAAGCTTCCTTAGATGTGCTCTTGGAATTCGGGGATTGTCGTTTGCATTTGTTTCTTTTTTAGAAGAGGGTATTTAAATGCAAAACCCCCTGGTAGGGGGTTTTAAACTCAAAACCCATTGGTAGTGGGTTTCAAACTCAAAACCCCTGGTAGGGGGTTTTAAACTCAAAACCCCTGGTAGTAGGTTTTAAACTCAAAAACTCCTGGTAGGGGGGTTCAAACTCAAAATCCCTTGGTTTGGGGTTTCAAACTCAAAACCCCTCAAAACCCCCTGGTAGGGGTTTCAAACTCAAAACCCCCTGGTAGGGGGTTTTAAACTCAAAACCCCCTTGGCTGTGCTAGGGCAAGTGATGGTTTAGTATAAAAATTTCACCTAAAATAAACAAAATTAAAGCAAAGGATCAGTCACTAAACTCCGACCCCGATTTCATTTCGGGGGGGGGGGGTGAACCCCCAAACTCCCCCCCCTGGCTACGCCCATGCTATTACTACAGAGTATGAAAGACTGAAAGAAAACTTGCTTTAAATGAAACTAATGCTAACTTGACGATAGTAACTCAGTCTAAGAGACAGACATCAAATAGTCTGTAAAAAAACGTACAAATAACTTTAACATCGATGTTTGACCTTCTCAATAGTCTCAATGAAAACACAAATGGTGAGAGTTAATCCACTGCACGTCACGCTCTGATTTTGACTCAAAACTCTTTTTGTTCTATAAAACACACTCCTTTAGTGCCTACAAAATACATTTTTTTAAAATCTATTTTTGCGAGTGTTGAACTTAATTTTTGGTTTCTTTCTGTTCAGTATCTTGTACATGTATATGTGTATTAGTACGGGTAGTGTACGGTATTTTATTTCGAGGCTATTGAACATTTTATGTAAGAATGCTATTGGATGAAAGAAGCGCTGCATTTCTGTCTCGTAGTTTAACCAAAAACTTTCTTTCTTGAAGCTTCTGCAACGACTGAAGAAGTGCAAGGGAATTTTGTTGAAAAATAATATACGTGCACTTTTCATATTTGTAATTCGTACAATGAGGTAATTACCTACATTCTTCAAACGAATGTAACATGAGTGCCGATTTCTAAAAATTCCTTCGCTTATGACATCTTATCACCGATAGCGGCCAGCAACCCTGCACTTCCCTAGAGACGCTACTGCATCCAATTAGCTTACAATAATATAGGCTCTAGGCCCATAATGTATATAATAGCACCAGTTCACATGAAGAAAATAAGAAAATAATTCTCGTGACAAATGATCACGTTATCAAAAAAAATCAATGCCACTTTTTAATTGTTGTTGAAATCTTTCATTTGAAAATTGTCATTTAAATGTATCAAACTCAAGATAAATTGAATAGATCGAAATAGATATTGTTTATAGAAAGTATACATTTAATATAATACATAGACGTTATAGACGCAAACAGTACAAACAATAGGGGGTGGACCAAAAGTAAGGGGCGCAGTTTGTATCAACTTATTCACACATTTTCTACATTTATTTCTCCCACTTCCCATTCTCGGATCAAGTTTGCACAATTACTAATTGTCGAAAGCAATGCATGAATCAATCAAAAAATGCACCAATAAGTTAATTATTTTTATATATAGAAAAGGGGAAATAAATCGTGTAGTATTGAGTTGATAGCCATGATATCTGTATCATACAATCTCACATTGGGTTATGCGTAACAAATGTTAAAATAATTCAAATGAATTAAATTATTTAGGCGCCAGCCTTTCTGTTTAAATTTCTTGCTTTTCCCCACTAAATAATACGCTATCGCAACAAAGTGCAATTTGTAGGCCCTGCTCTAGACTGTATATAACCAACATTGGCATGATAACTGCCCAGTTCTGCCTCCAGGTGTGAATAACCTACAACAGTCTTGTTCTTGGAAGTCGGTGTCGTCTGTCAAACTAGTAGGTCTGTTAGAACGAATTCGAGTTACCGCCCTTGTTGTTTCGGCTAAGTGACCACTTGGTCAGCGCCAGACTGGGTATTGTCCAGCCCAGACGACTGTTATTTCAACAGACGACAGCTTGTTGGAGATCATCTTATTCACCCTACCTCGATCTATTAGCGGGAAACTCGCATGTAATACGCAGACGTATATATTGTCGCAAACTAGTCATGTCGAATGGCTAGACAGCCCCAGACAGTGTAAGAAAATATTGAAGTCTACTAGATTTAATGGAAAAGAATTTCTTGTCCATTTCACTTTCATTACATCAACGGCAAGGGTTCACTTCTTATTGATCTAAGTACAGTCACTGGCCTTCGCGCCCAAACTGACCGTTTCAATAGCATTGATTGTGCCTTGGTCAGTTTTGTAAGTTTCGCAAGTAATACTTCCACTATTTCTAGAGTACCACCTTTAAAACTAAATATTAAAGTTAGTGGCAAATATCTAGAATCTAACGTAATATGCCTATTTGTTTTCTTCAAAGGAAATTTTAATTATTTAATATTACTTAATTTAATATAACAGGCCTATAACCAAGTTAACCAACAGAATAAACCCATCATCACTCTCTCTCTCTCTCTCTCTCTCTCTCTCTCTCTCTCTCTCTCTCTCTCTCTCTCCCGATGTACAAACTCCTATAAGTATTTTTTTAAAAAGTGTATTGAAATCATTGGATAACTCTATAGGAACCCCCTCCCCCCCCCCCCCAAACACACACTTTCCCTGTGTCTTAGACCCAAGAAGCAGATATATCCAAGAAGCAGATATATCCAAGAAGCAGATATATCCAAGAAGCCGATATATCCAAGAAGCAGATATATCCAAGAAGCAGATATATCCAAGAAGCAGATATATCCAGGTGGAACCTTTCCTGGTGTTACGTCTGTGTCGAGACTCTTAATTACATACCAAACCGACCCATCAATAGTAGAGTATGAGAACTTAAATTTTGGTTCAACATTAATTATTCAAAACATTCAATTAATAATATGTCAATAATAACCTCGCTTACATAACTCCATTTTGTGACCCTTCTCTATCTTCCTCTTTCGCACCATTCCTCATTCACACTATGCTGCGCACGTAACACTCCCCCACAATCATTCCACACGCTATCAAATAATTAAAAGAACATGTCTATTTTGCTCCACGCGTATCATTTTCCAAATACAAATTTGTCTTAATCTCTTTGTTCTTTCGTCAGTAGTAAATTGTGAGGGCTTTAATCTTGCTTCACAAATAATAATGTCAATCATATATTCATAACCTCGTTTACTCATGGAACTATAAGCCTACTAATAGAACACCAGCTTCGCGTCGTTTACAAAGCCAATGAGAGTACAAGAGCCGTCGCGCAACTTTTTTCGCGCATCGTACCCTTTGAGAAATCAATGATGATGCCAAAGAAGAAATTTACTCCACGAGCCACTTCGATCGACCTCAAAAAAAAAAAAGTACGAAGCGCGAAAAAAGATGCGCGACGGCACTCCGCTCATAAAAACTCGAAGCTGGTGTTCCATTAGTATAGTTCTATGGTTTACATTACTCCATTTTCTAACCCTCCTCTACCTCCCTCTTTCAACACGCATTCGCACCATTTCACATTTACATTATGCTGCGCACGTAACACCTGGCATCTATTACCTTTTACCAAAAAAAGCTTTTAGCATATTTTTGGTTACAAATTTCGTAATATTTACTCCCTTCAGTTTCAGATAGAGCATTAGAGGCAGGCAAGCTTGTGGGCGATCTGGTTTGATACATACGGAGGAAATGCTCCCGTCGCCTCAGCGTGGCACCTCCTTGGAAACGTCCGCCCTGGAAAGTGGAAAGGCTAAGAACGAGAGCAAACATGGCTCCTAGTGAGCTACCACTGTATGCTCTAGCGAGTGCACTTGCATGTGGTGGGGATGTGAGACATGGCTCCTAGTGAGCTACCACTGTATGCTCTAGCGAGTGCACTTGCATGTGGTGGGGATGTGAGAAAGACGTGCTAACGAGTCCTAAAAACCATTGCGTCGTTCCCCAACGGAGGCAATACCCGTGGTGATGACTTCCCCAGGGGAGCAATGGTACATTATAGGAATATGGAGGACTTCGCGTGGGCTCGTCTCTGGCCTCGCATAGGTCGGGGTAACCCATCGCGTTGGCTTAAGGTACTGTGACCCATGACGAAACGGATGTGATTAAATGATCATCTAGTCGCTGGGGGACTCCAGACAGAGGGGTTGGTGAAGAGCCAATTCCTCATCCTGGCCACGGGATAAAATCTTTTCACGGGTCACATGGTTCATAAAAGGGATGCATTTAATCTCTAACCTATACGGTATGATATATATAACCTACTCTCTCGAATCCTGTCGGTACGCATGTAACACTCGTCCCGGGGCCCACGTACTGCTAAGGCCGCCTCTGCCACCGCTTTATGCAAAAGAGATTCCCATTAAATAAATCTAGATTTAAATGGAGTAAAAACCTCTCCTCGTTGTCATTTGAATGTTGAGCACTCAATATTTATTATTTAACGCATCAACAACTTTTTACTGTCGTTAACGGTCTATCTTCAGCTCTATTCTTTCCTTTCAATTTCATGATACTTTAATTGCCCTCAGATCGCGAACGGTGGCAATGAAAAAGAAGGCCATAATAAACATTGTAGACTGAATTGTATTGAAATGACCCCTAGTCTGGGGGTCGAAGATAAAACTGATTACCCTCGGGGCGTACAATCATGACACCCCACGCCTTTCCTCTTCTCTCCCTCCTTCTCCACAGCAAGACGCTCCTAGTCTGTCACAACCTGTGACCAGCCAACAGACAAGGCTACTAATGGTCAGAATTAGCCACAGTCCATGTTTCTTTACATCTGAAGCGTCAGGTTTCAAGCCGCGGCCTTACTGCGGCCACCGACCGCGCTGCACGGGATGCTAGTTATTCATCTTGTCCGGTGACCCTCTCAGTACCATGGAGGAAAAAAAACTCCTTCTCGGTTGATTACCTTTCAATGGAAGTCAAATTGTAAAAGCAGCAGCAACGGCCAAAAAAAAAAAAATCTCAAAATCTTTCCTCTTTTTTCTTTCTTTTCTTGTCCTTTACCATTTCGAGTTTTTCAGCTTCTCCTAAATGACCGGGGATTGTACTGGTCAGCTCATTCTGAATAACTCTCGTGAATACTAGCGCCCTCTTGTCCCGACAATAATAGGTAGTTACCTGAGACGGGACGAGTCAGCTCTTGCCTCCCTTTTGTAATCCCAGGTCTACGTTCCAACAAGTAAATGTACTATCAGAGGCGGTAACTCAGCAGGTAGAAGTACTATCAGAGGCAGGAACTCAACAGGTTGTAAAAAAAAACAAAGGGGGGTGGGATGCAGTTTTTGGAAAAGTTAATTTCTAAATATGCATTAAATTCTCATATTAATTAAACATAATTCTATTTTCTAAGCTTTTAGTTTAGGCTATTTAGAACACCACGTTCCTTTCCTGATATATCTTCAACAAATACAACAACTTACACAACAATTATGCGTTGAAATACTTTTATCAAATCAAACAATTTTATTTAATTATATCGTGAAAGTATCCACACTATCATTTATCTAGTCAGGATCTTTTTTTTTTGGACGGGGGGGGGGGGGGGGGGGTGATGTTAAAACTATTCAATTTCACATTAAATTATGCAAAGACAACTTTTTCTAATATGTTGTTGATCAAATTCTCAAACGCATTGACATGTTGGATTATTGGATAGACTATTGTTTTTGTTTTTCTGTAGACCCGAAGAATTTGCATATAGGCCCTAACCTCAGGGCGACATAAGATAGTGCTTTAAATGTAGCCTATACATGTATAGTACAAGTATTGAACTAAGTGCTCAAGCAAATGATGAATAAAGATTACATTTAACAAAGAGCATATCTCTTTATTTTATTTATTCTTTGTTAAAATTGTTTGTAACTTAAAAGATAATGATTTTAGAGTGAATTGTATAACTGAACTCTATATCGAAGATTATTATATAGAGACTTATTTAGACTGCTAATAATTACAATTATTTTAATGTATGGTATTTCCTTTACACCTGGGCCCCCCTAGTTAAATTCTAGTTACCCAAGGGATGCGCCTTTGAGCAATATTTGCCGCGAAATGAAACGGTCAGATCACCCACCAACATTCCTAGCCTCGGGCGGTGAACAATAGCCTCCCTTGGGCAGTGTTTGTCCTATAGGCCTACGTCTTGTCCGAAAGGGTGGGGGCTTATATAGTGGTTTTAGATGTCTTCGGGTACAAACTAAAACCCTTGGAATTTGTCAAGAGTAGGGATGGGGTGACTTTCTTCGCGGTCAGCTTTGATGCCCAGAGTTTCACTTACTGCGCACAACTTTTTTTGTCCTGGTCGAGCGCCTAAGATTCTGTATTGTTGCTGGAGTTGGTTCGTGCGTGATGGAATTTCTAATCATTTGAACATGACACTTACACTGTCAAGTCCATCTAGTTCTTTGTTTATCTGGTCAGCAGGGAGGAGGTGCAAACATGTAGCTCCACAGAGAAAAAAACAACAACGAAATAATAAAGTATGTTATTTGAAGAACGATTTGAACTATACTTTGATATTACATAAACATCAGGGGAAACATTAGTATTGAAATAAACTACAAATAGAGTCTTTGTCGTAAAACTTTAATTCATCAGAGTTTCAGCACTAAACATCGTACAAAACACTTTCCAATTCACGATAATTCCTAAGTCGTCTCTTTTCATTTTGGTTCAAAAAGAAAAGTGTTTTTAGCATTGATGTTCAGCATGTTATTTATTATTTATCCTTCACTTAATAATAGCAATAATGATAGCCCTAATAATAATGATGATGATGATGATGAATAATCTGAAATATACATAT